>JAQZBX010087741.1:0-12837 GCA_029593785.1 Cabassous unicinctus | reverse complement strand
TTTTTTTTTTTTTTTTAAATTTCATCTTATTGTATTTGCTTTATGCTGTTTTAGGCTTCTGGTAATGAATTGTATAAGTTTATAAGAACCAAAATATAAAGAGAACAGAATTTTCTTAATCAAATGACACATCTACTAACAATGATGCAAAGCTTTAATAGTATTTTTGGCATTGATCATCACTTCTTTGTTCAGTGTTATTTCTTAGTATATTTCACTAGAAATCACAGGAATTTGTGCTATTCTGGGAAAACAGAAATTATTAACTGCAGCCTTCTTAACTATTAACTTGCCCTGCACATGACTTTGAATTCCCTTCCATATATCTGTTACAGAGAACATAAAATAATTGTGTTGCTCCTTCCTTTTCTTTCTGTTTTTTCTTTTTCTTTTTCTTCTTGGACACTAGGCATTTTAAGCTAAATTATAAAATTATATTATGTTATGAGAATTCCTGTCACTTTCTTCAAACTATTTAACCTTTAGCTTAATAGAGGTGTAACTTAATGATCTATAGTTGTTTCAAGGTCTGGAATTGGAACGTCTCATATAACCTACATAAAAAGTTTTACACACAAATGTTAATGGCTCTGAACCAAAAGAATTGAAGTCAGCTGCCTCCTGTCTGAGTCACAAGCTCTTTGTGGCCTGGATCATATCTTTTAACTGACCTTGACTTTTTTTTAACTTAAATTTTTCTCTAAAGTCAAGGCAAAATGACAATCAAGAAGTTCAGTTTGCTTTGGAGTGTATATGTATGTGTGATAGTTTATTATATTTTCTATATACAAACCTTGTCTATATTCCAACTTTTAAGAAATATAATACAGATGGGCCTACATTCAATTGCCCAGTTTTTACTACTGGACAGATTAAATCCTGAAGCCTACTATCAAACTAAACTTCAGATCTAGGCCTAATAACCTTGGCCCAGGAGTCTTCAGAAGCTTTGATTGAATCCTTAAGGGTCTTCTCCATGGAATCCCTCTTACCAGGCTTAACAATATCTCACCTCTCCTACTAAATGCCACACTCTTAATGATGCTTCTTTACCTCATTTTGCAGTATCATTTTGCCTTCCACACTTCTGAAATTCCCTTTGGACATCTTTGGGAAACTGGAGTGGGTGGGGGTGGGGGTGGGGGTCACTGGTATAAAATATTTGCCTATGTCTGTGGAATTTTCAATCTGGAATTAAACAATTCTATTGGCCTTGGTGAATCACCTTTATCTTAATCCAAACACATTTTCATCTCCCTTGTGCTTACAAAATTCAAATCCTTGCAACTAAATACTCCTTTGTATATGGGTCTGATTCTATCCTTTTTGTCCTACTTTGAAGTAGTTGTATTGGAGGATTTAATTTACTCAATTATATAAATTACAGTGAAAATACATGTGCTGTTTTTAAAATTAAATTTCATTTATTTATGTATATATACATATATACACATACACACATAAGTTTAGCCTTTTTCATTTTGAAAAAATGGTTTACCATATATTTACTTTAAGCATTGATCTCTGAATTTTAATGTGAACTGGTTCATAGTATATATCTATTGGTCTATACTTTTGAATTTGGAAACTCATATGATACGGAATGGCCCAATGACTTGCTGTAACTGTTCCATAACATCAAATAATTCAATTTTAATATATATATATTAAAAACAATCTGCTTATTTTGTGTATTATCTTTAGTACATTCATAACAATAACATGTAATAATTTCCAATTTATATCTCATATATTTACTGATATTTTAAATCTCTAATCCATTTGAGAGTAAATCGAAAAATTCAGAGCCATTTCAGTTTCAAAATTGGAAGGTCTATAGTTTCACATGCTCAGAATTAAGTAAAATCCCATATTTCTGTGCTTCTTTAGTCTTTCAGGTACACAACAGCATTTAGTTTTAGTTGTTATTGAGGTGCTTAATACTATTCTGTGCATATGAAGATGTTGAATAATCATGATTGTATGTTTTCTTTCTACAATATTTGGATATTTTCCTTATTTGGAAAGATATTTTCTCACATATGTGCTATATGTTTTTGACTCTGGATTGCATATTTCATGCTTGAATTCTAACCCTAAATCCTGAAAGGTAAATTTTCTCATGTATCTTTTATCATTTTTACATCCCAGAAAGTTTGCATTTTTTAATGTGTTCACATAGGAATTGATTGAATAAATGAATGACACAACCCAATCTTGGTAATATAGGTAAACCAGGGCCTGAAATTTCATACTATAGTTCTATAGTGTTTAGTTTAAACTAAATCTTTAGCAAGAGACCTAAAAGTAATTCTGTACCTTAAAGAATAAAATAAAAAAAGAATAAAATTTTAAAAAGTATCTTTTAAGTAGTCATCTAAATTGTCTGTGCCAGGTCTATGAATGGCTGGGCTCCGTAAAGTCATTTAGAGACCCACATTAAGGCCAGCTTAGCTCTACTATACCTTCAACTGGTATTTTCCAGTGTCGCTCTAGAATAGGCAGAGAGAAAGAGCATGGAGAACTTCACATGCAAATTGACTCAGAATTTAGCCACAAACCAAACCTACCTCCAGAAAGTGTGAAAAAATATCACCCCTAAATGGATAGCCATTCTCAGCTATAACTCTGATATTGTAAAATAAACAGAGAACAGAATTAGGTAGACAATTTATGTCAAGGCATTAAAACATTTTATACAAAGTGCTGAGAAAAGTTGGAAAGACAGATGGGGCAGGAGAAGTAGAGAACATGTAATAGTCATAGTTTTGTACAGTTCACATTTTTCCTCCAGTCAGGCTCTTCTGAGCCAGTTTTCTTGAATGGATGACACTTTAACTAGAAGACTCATTTAATGAAAATCATATTGAAAGCATACAATGTTTTGGGAATATATATATGAAAATGTTTAAGGCAAAATTCTAAGGTATTTACCAGTAATTAAGAAAGATGGACAAAATATAAATATTTTCAATAGATTAGTATATATTTTATACGACAAAGAATCCCTGAAGAGTACCACTAATTAAGATGTACATTTAAATCATAATTGAAAATCACCATTTTTCTGTTGAAAGACTCCAAAATTTATATCTCAACTCCTTTTTCTTGAAACTTCCTTTAGCTCCAATTGCCTAATTCAGATATCTATTGGGCTATCTCATATACATGTTAAAATTAATGTGTCCAAAATTAAACATGTCGTGGAGCCCTGAAATTTGTTCTTCCTCTAGTTTTCATCATCACACTAACTGAAATTTGTTGACCCACCTATTGAAGCACAGACGCTTGGCTTCTATTTCTCTTTGCCCCCAAATCTAACCCATTTTTGCATGTATGTTTGTGTTTATCTTAGATCTACCTCCCTCTTTCTACTTCAAATGCCAGAGCCATATCAACCAGGTCACTGCAACACTCTACTAATTTTTCTCCTCATCTCCCATTTTTGCTCTCACTGGTTCATTCTGCACAAGGAGTACATATAAACATGTAAACTCACAAATATAATAATGTTTTCTACCATTAAAATGCAATCATTTATTTCACTTTACAATTTTAATAATACTCACACTCTTTAATAATACCTGAGACCTGACAATTACTAGATTATGCTTACTTCTCCAACCTTGACTTGTTCCTCTTTCCTTCTCACTCAATTTCATGTTCTGTGTAGAAGCTTCTCACTCACTTTCAGTGCCATGAATAAGCCAATCTGTGTGGGTTTTGGCTTTTGCTGTCTCCCAGTCCCAAATGTCCTTTCCTTGGCATGTTTTCTTGATTGGACCCTTCCTGTCATTCAAATTTTAACTTAAATATCACATATTCCATATGGTCCTCCCTGTTCCCCTACCTTGTTTTTCTAAATCGTGATTTTTTTTCTTATCAGTTCTCATTTGAAACATCCTTGTTTAATCCTTTACTTGTTTATTGTTTGCCTCTAGCACTAAATCATAAGCTCCAAGACTACAATACTGGTTTTATTTTTCACTGTACACATGCCTAGTAGATTGCTAGTTACAAGAGCACAATTAGAAGTGTGCTGTCTAATATGGTAGCCAATAGATATGTGATTATTTAAATTTAATTAATTAAAATTTAATAAGATAAAAAGCTTAGTTCCTCAGTCATACCAGCTACATGTCAACTGTCAAATAGACTCATGAATTTAGTGGCTACCATATTGGAAAGTGAAGGGAATATGCCCATAATTTCACTGGAGCAAATTCTATTGAATAGTACAGATGTGGAATGAATTACGTTTCTGTTACTTGCCTTTGAGAGTTCAGCGCAGCACTTCACTAGGGCATAATTTTTAGCAGTAAACGGAATTGTTAGCTTCCATTACTGGTATATGAACACAGCAAGATTTTGGCTTTTAGAGTGAAGCAAAGAGATTTTAATAAGAGTTTTTTTTATTTTTTACTTGTTTTTGTTTTTGTTTTTAAAAAGTGAATTATTGCTATTTTATGTTTTGACATTAAAGAACTTGGACTTATACTTTACAAACTTTACTCACCTCTCCCAGAAAAAAATGTCTCTTTGAAGTTCTTGGGATATCCAAAAAGGAATAGGAGATAGAAGAATTGTGCCACAGGGGAAAAATGTTATTCCTTTTCATGTATCTATAAAATGAAATAAAATATATTTAATGAATTGCCAGTCTATTTGCTCTGCTTCAGAACTTGCAAGTTACCTATATTACTATGAAATATAGATGCCAAGAAAAACTAGAGTCCCTGAAGAGAGAGTGGGCGTGTTAGAAGGCAGAGGGGAGAGCTTTGCAGAGATCAAGTAAAGAATGAAAATGTGTGGATCTATTGTTAGCTGTTTTTATAAGCTAGAATTATATACAAAAGCAAAGTGCCATCTGTGTTTCTGAAGATCAATCTTCATGAATGTACAGTCACTAACTCTTGAACAAATCCTATACATTATACTTACAAAGAAGAAATAGAACATAACTGGCCTCAAAAGGTTTAAGTTTTAGTTTGCTATTAATATAGCCACCTCTGTTCTCCTTCTCTTTTGCTAGGGTTTTGTTGCTATACACATACTCATCTTATTTTTCTATTTATTTTTAAATGTTATTTCTAAGCCTCTTCATGCTTATTTTAGATCAAGCATTTTTAGATTAAAAAATTCAATCCATGATTATTTTTATTTTATTTAGTTAATTTAAGCTGACAATATTTGTCATATTTTGTTATTTTAAAAATTCATTTGTTATAATTTTAAACAGTCTTTCATTTGGCATTCTTATGTATGCATTTATGGTTTATATTTTCTGTTCTATGGTTTTTACAAAAATGATTTTGGGGGAGGAGATTGACTTTTTATTGTCACAAACAAAATCACTGCAGTACAGTGATGTGGTGAGGTAGAGATAAGCAGAAATCACATTTCCATTTTAGGTCATTTTTAGACAATAAAGAGGTCATGCCTTCCCCTCTCCCCCTTCTCTATATTAGCAGTTACAAGGTCAGTACCCCTCCATCATTCCCATAATCCCAGCTTGGAAAATTGCACCCCTATGTCAGCAAGTCCCCACTGTCACCCCAGCAGCTCAGTTCCCATCCCCGCCCGTCCCCCCCCCCGCCCCCGCTCCCTTGATTGAAAAGGGAATGTACCTTGATTTTCACTTTGTACCCAGAAAAAGAAATAGTATTATGTCTCAGCACCTTGCTGATAAATGCCACAGTTATCAGCAAGTTTGAGAGAGTTCTTCACCCCTATTCTATAACCATTGATAGGGTGATGTTCTCCTAAGAGAGATCAAAATGGAGATGACTGCTTTCTCCCTTTCTCCTGCAGGCTAGGAGTTGGCTTTCTACTCATTGGCTTGCACACAGGCTTTTGGCAGAGGTGTGGGATTGGGGAAGAATGAAACCCCTTGCTGCATCAGAATCAGGGAGGTACTGAGATGTCCTGGGATGGAGAATGAGGGAGAAGAGACATTCCCCACTGTTTTCTCACTCCCCCACCCCAACACACAGCACAGGTTTGCTGTTGCTAAGACATTGCAGACAGATCCAGGAAACTCAGTGCATTGATGGGGCTCTGCTTCTGTCAAACATAGCAGGGCCTAGGATAGGAGGGTAAGGGCTCAGCTTGGTTCCAGAGGCACAGTAGCCATCCGGTAGAAGAATCCTAAATGTGCTGATGAAGTAGGGTAGGAGTAGGAGGCCAGGCAAGAGTTCACCTCTCATTGTTTAGGCTGCTTTCCTAATCTCTGATGTATTTAAAATACCTGTTGTTTAATACTTTCCCCACTATTTTATTTTGTTTCCCTGTTTTATATTTTATTAAATTAGTGAATTAATTTCAGGATGGGCTTCATGGGTATGTGTGCTCCATAGTTAGTTTAATGCTCTGGTGTCATTATCTTGAAATTCTATTTTGGAACAAGGGGCCCTATATTCTCATTTTGCACTGGGCTCTACAAGTTATGTAACCAGTCATGATTAATTTACTTGTAACAACATTTATCAAGTTAGTCTCAGAGGCATCTCTCATTTCTCTTTCTTGCTCAAACTCCAAATTCCATTGGTCATCAAGCCTTGACTATTTACTACTTAAATACATGGTGAATTCTCATCCTGCTACCACTTCCTCATTTCATTACCATTTGATCTGTCTCCTGGACCATTGTGTTAGTCTCAAGGGTCTTTTGTTCTCTCTGTAATTCACTATTTACACTGCTATGAGAGCTATTGTTTTAAAGGAAAGATGTAACCAAGGTTGCCAATTATTAATTTAGGAGGTTATTATTCACAGCAGACCACTTTTTGAAAAATTATTTTTCTATTCTATATATGTTTCTTGAGTGTCTTTTGTTTCATATATTTTGTGTTTTTCTTATTGATTTTGTAATTTACTCATTAAGTATAAATTTATTTGTTCTTTTGAAGAATTTCCATCATTCTCTTCTTATTTAATAGTAATGATGACCTTTCTTCTTTATCAAAGGAGTTTATTTTTTTCTTTTGTGAAATACTTTTATTTTGTTATGCTTTAAATACACATACAAAAAGACTCTGTTATTTGCCTTGAAAATTATATAATATCCTAATATAAAGACAATATAAAAATAAAAAATGAATACAGTAAGATTTTTGTGTAAATCTCAAAGGATTTTAGATGATACCTGTTTTTAAAAAGATTCACACCATGTCTTATCTATGATTTGTGGGTGTGTCTGTGACAGAAAAAGAGAGAGAGAGAGAGAGACGGACAGACACAGAAAACCCTTCCCACTGTACCTGCATTGTTTCACTGTGTGTGCTTATTTTTCATCCTCCTCCTTGAAGGGCCTTTTTTTCATAGTATCTAGAGCTAGGATGCAAATGATGGATCAGTGGCAGTCTTGTGATTGTGGAGTCTATCTCGTCTCCTAGTTTCTCCTATTGCAGGGCTTAAACTATGGGGATATATTGGATAAGGTATATAAGGGCTAGATGTCCATCTTCTAGTATAGACCTTCACCTCTGACTTTAGGCATTGTGCATTTCACTTTAAGCTGTACTACAGAGTCTTTCTAAATTCTGGTGTTGAGCTACTGACATGAATGGGAAAGACAAGTTTCTAATAGGGTTAAGAGAACTGATTTTGGAATTCAACTGAACTCCAAGGCTACCAAGCCTTCTTAATATGATAATATCCTTGGCCCCTAAACCACAATTTTCTCACGTGAAAAACTAAATAGTGTTTCCGTCATAGGGTTCTTCTGAGCATTAAAAGAGATAATTGCCTGGCATGAGGCAAGCACTTAGGAAATGGTTGTTGATTCTGTAGTATTTTGTTACTGCTCCTGGGGTGGGTGCAGAAGGGTGCAGATGGATTTTGATCAGGCTGTCTTAAGAGTACATGATTGTTGAAAGTGCTGGTAGAATGTGAAACAGGTACAGTCACTGTTATTTATTGCAGATATTGCCAGAATGCTTCTTACACATCATATTATTACTGAATAATGAGGTGTAAGAAGATGAAGCCCTTTGCATTCTAAAGAGTCCATAAACTAGCTGAGTGATTCACATATCTGGGTTTGTGCTTGTATCCTTCAGTAATATTATATTTTGATAATGATAACTGCAAGTGGGTGTCCAGAATCTGACACATAATTGCAAAATATTTACTATTGGTTTATTTTCCTGAGCCATCATGAACTACTTCTCAATAAGCTGCACATGGAATCTGTTTTAAAGACCCACCACATCCCAATGTGATCAAGTAGCGACAGAGTGGCAAAACTTTTAAAGCATAGCTATGGAGAATAATCAAAATGAGAGCAAATGCACATCTGCATTTGAGAATACATGGCCACTTCTACAGAACTGTTTTAGTGAAACTTGAATGTTCTTTTGGTCTTCATAATGGGGAAAAGCCCTGAACCATCCTTTGTGATTTGTTAAGGTTTAACTAGTAGGCATGCATCCACATCAGGAATGTGTTTGACTTTTGACAACTACATAAACCTGCCAAGATATATATGAAATAGAGCTTATCTCATTAAAGTTGTGCTAAGAATGAAACAGATAATTCTAAAAGCATCTATTTTATATCCACGTATTGCTATTGGTGTAGGTCTCTGTAATATGCAATTGCTGTTTAAATCATGACTATAGCCTTGTGGACGGATAATCGGCGCTCTAATCTAGCCTACCTCTCAAATTTACAATGTGCTTTGGGATGTATCAGCAATTCACTCTTTTCTGCTTGAATGTGTATGTTCAGTACCACTGAACCCAAAATATGAAGGTCTAATGAATTGACTTTAATGGCTTCCTTACCTCCTTAAATGTTTTTGTTTTAATTGTTTATACCACACTATAACCTGAACTACATTGAAAAGTTCACAGCATTGATGCTAATAGTCTTTTTCTAATTACTGCATAATGAACGAGGACTGACAGTGCAGTTTTAGAGGTTAGACACCACAATTAGTAATCATCTTCATATTTTTATGAAGCTGTAATCTTAAGTCTTCAATTATAATGTGGAAATTATATATACATATGTGTTGAAGTATGTATGTATCAGTCTTAGAGTAATATCTGGCAAAATGTACCTTTAGGGTATTTTATTTTTAGATAATGGATAATTGATGTATGTATATATACACATGCATGTGCATATTTATGTATATATTTATATACATGTATATATGCATGCTTATATATAACTTGTTTTGAGAAAACAAATACTACTTAATAATTAAATCCTCAAATTATTTGCCAGAAGCTGTATTTCATTTAATATCTTCTTTCATAAATATATCTAGCCCTCATGGATTATCACTATGGGCTTGAGTTTGAACAAATTACGCACTTTGGAAACAATTAAAATACTCTAACGAAGAGAGTTATGATCAGGTCATATATTTAACATATTTAAGCATACTGTTTTTCAGTATAAATACATGACTGCATAAAATCTTTATACAAGTTGTCATTATACTTTGATGTTTAGGGCAAAAAAAATGAGCAAGAAATCTAACAAATCATGAAAGGAGGAAAAACTCAACCACATTTCCAATCCCAAGCCACTTATTATACAAAAAATACTAAGCATTCTTATACTTACTGCTTCTAACACTGGTTCTCCAAAACACTGAATTTTTACCAAGGTTGTGAGAAAAATTTAATACGGTTTTGTTTATGCACATTTAAATTTAATTTGCCTTTAAGGAGTACAAATACTACTATTACTGTTAAAGAAGATTGATGCCAAATTCCCTAAGAAAAAATGATGACTGGTTGACTTTTTGTAAAAAAGACCCCTATGTAATCATGTACCCAAATTTGAGAGTTTTCCCTCAGTACAAAGCAATAGATACATACAAATAAAATGCTGTTTGTTAAAGCAATAATTTCCCTGGCTCTTCCAATGTGCAATGCACAGGGCTTCAAGGACTACAGTTTGGGACAAGTGCACACAAACTAACAATCAAAACAAAACAAATTAAATAATGACTTTAATATGTAAAATGTTTTATAACATTGAAGTTATAAAAATAGTTGACAGAATTAAAAAAAGAGACCCCTAGATCTCTTTTATACACATTAAATTATGTGCACATATTTCTTTTTCTCGGGTTTTTGGTTTTGTTTTTTAACTTCATACTGAATTTTTGTGCTTATTTTGTTTTGGAGATATTTCACTACCTGTTTTGTTAACCCCGTTGTTTATTCCTTCCTCTCTCTATTTTGTTTAACCGTCTGGTTATCTGCCTTGAACAATTTGGTGTTTTATGAGAGAGGACACACAGTTTCATTGGGATTTTTTTTTACATGACATCTTTTTTTCCATGGTTGTTTCAGATATTTACGTAACTCAAGAATATTTTGTTTAATTTATATAATTAAAGGAAATATTCTAAGATATTTTTCATAATTGCTTTTGTAAATGTTTTATTTTTCTTAAAACTAATCTTAGCTGAAACATATTTTCATATCTGAAAATATTTTTTGAGCACCTCTTTTAGCATAAAAGTATTTTTAGGTGTCATGAGCAAAGAACATTAAAATTTCTCATTATATTGTTTATAATATAAAGTTATAGAAAGAACAGACAAATGAAAGTATGTGACAACATTCAGAGAATGCCAAGTAAATGGGAGATAATAAAATAAAATGGTTTAGATGAATATATCAATGTGTTTTAAGGAAAAGAACAGAAATGAATCAGTTAACAGCAGTATTTCTGAGAAGTGAGAAGCTCAATACAGATGTAAACATTAAACAAGAGGTGACTAGGGGCCAGTGAAAGGATCTAAGAGGGGTAATAATGTGTTTGAGCAAAATAAAAATGTTCTCCATGTTGGCAAATCCTAAGCATTTCTTACTGTGATAATTAACTGACAACTAAACACTAGCCACTCACCTACTTCAAAACATAAATATTACTTTATGTGTACAACAGATTATCCTTTCATGCACACATTATTAAAAATATATATATATACAAATTCTCCATGGAATGGGAGAAATGCTAGATATCTGCATTTGATAGAATTAATTATTATTAACTTAGGATTAGTGTACTCTAGACAGAATGTTAGTATTTCTGTTTTATCTAAACACTTCAATTTGAGGGCATGAGGCTGTCAGTGTGTTGGTGGGAGTGTTCCCACTGTTCTCAACAGCTGCTGAAATCACAAACATTTCAATCCTATTAATTCAACATGAAAAAAATCATTAGCATTGTACTGAGGTGTTGGAACCAGCTCACTCCTGCATGCTTGATCTCTCAAGTCAAATTAGGAAACCTCCTGGCCAGGAGCAATTTACTATTTGTTGAATAAAGCAAAATATTCTGGTCACATTTTCAGATGTTGTTTCTCATGTTTGTCTTACAAGCAGTGGTGAATTTAACTCAAGAATGAAATTGAGTATTAGTTGTTTAAGAGGAGGGACTTTTCTGTATATCATGTATTATACTTATTAATTTAAAATTTTATTGATGTTTTTCTAAGACATCAATAATATTATTATAATTAACAGCTGTTTTATCCTTTCTGTACACTAGGCGTTGTTCTAATTGCCAAAGATGTATTAACGTACATCCTCCTGAGTTGGATGTTATTCCCATTTTCCAGATGAGGAATCTGTGGCTCAGAAAGAAAATATAAATGGCCAAATATATGTAACTGATAAGTCCTGGAGCCTGACTTTGAATCTAGGCAGTCTGACCCTGAAGAATGAGCTCATTTCATATAGCTGACTGTAAAAACAAAGTGAAACAAAAGAAAAAAAGACACCAAATATGTGTTCCCATATCTTGTTTTAATTTCTTTTTCTCAGTGTGATCATGTTTTGGATGATAGCTGAGCAGGGTTACCTTTTTTGTTAACTACCATTATATATTACAGTATATGGTTTTTTTGCTTTTTTATAAATTTAGAGGAAAGTCAAATTTTGTTATTAAAATTGTTTAAAACAGGAATAAACTGTCCAATTGAAAAATCATGACCTATCTTTAAAATATTAAGAATTTTTATTTCATTATTGTGGAATAAAGTGTCAGCTATCTGTTCACCACAATGATTTTGTACGTAGGGTAGAGATGGGAAGATGTGCAACATAGATTAATAAAGGGGACTCCATGTATTTTATCTACTTCAGCAATGGAACTGCAGCTTGGCATTTTGTGAATAAAATTTATCTGCCTTGTATAGTCCATTGAAAGAAACATACATGATCTATGAGAGAATTACAGTTTTCATTTTTAGAAGATTTTGCAAAAGATCTCTCCAAAGAAAATGTGCCACTGATCTTTTGTTTGTTGTTCTCTGTAATGAGGATTAATTGCTGTTTTAAAAAATGTAATTGACTTGTCCATCTTAAAATTCTTTCCTTTTCACAAGAGGTTTGAGCTGTTAAAATAAATGAAAATTTAGAGGAAAAAACAACAAAAAAAAAAACAAAAACTTTTCTCTCTGAGATATTTTACTCCTGGGGAGGAGGAAGTGGCCAGTCAATACCAGGACTAGTGTAAATCTGAGATACCAGATTTATGAAAGTCATTATGTCAGTGGGCCAGCTGGGACTGAATGTCCTATTTCCCCAAACTGTCCATTTACCTTGGAATAATAATATATCAAGCAAAGTGTGATTGCTTATATCTGGATTTCTTTCTTGTGTTTGTGTTGGGTATAATGGGAAGAAGGTAAGGGGACATTATAATATAGATTCACCCTATTTCCTTTATATATGTCATTTGCTTAACATACAACATAAAATAATAGTACACAACTTTTTATGTAGTTAAGAAGTTTCGGGGAGTAGATTTTCTCACATGAGCATATATTGGGTGTAATGGATGTTGGAAGACTAACACAGT
>JAQZBX010087740.1:0-12840 GCA_029593785.1 Cabassous unicinctus | reverse complement strand
ATTCTGAGCAAAATGTTTTTGATGTATGAATTTAATTTAATAAAAATATATGGATGGATACATTTTGAAGACGCAACTTGGAAAGCAAATTCTTGAATAGTAAATAACTTGGTCAGTGTTATTAAAATATGGACTTATTGACTTTTGTTTTATGATAAAGGAAATAAGTGATTGCTTTCTCTCCTAGAAATATACTGCTGTTACTATTCACTGTGTTTTCCTTGCTTCTGTAGAGTGTTTGTCACAATGCTTAAATGTTTTTAATATTCATTTTGATTCAAAGTTGTGGTTTTGTTATATGTGGAATCTTTGAAACTTCAGCTAAAAATGCATGCAAATGTGAACATTCTGAAGTTTCTCTTACTTCTGATTTGTGCTTAAGTTTTTGGCTTTAAAGAAGTTAAAAACAATGGTAGTTGCCTCCTTCAGTATTTGTTAGATGTGTGAAGTACTGATAAATGTCACAATGATGGTTTCATTTTTAGATTACCACCGTAGGTAGGTTAGTCCTTACCACAAGTGAGTCATTTTTTAAAATGTGCATTTTTTTAATGAGCAGATTTTACAGATACATCATAATAAGGTGTACTGCTACATTTAAAAAAAAATAGGGGATGATGTGGGAGAGGGAGGAGGGTACATGGGAATCTCTCAAAATTTTTACCTAACTTTTCTGTAATCTAAAACCTCTTTAAAAATAAAGTTTATTATATTAAATAAATTTAAAAAAAGAATATAGGTTAGCAGGAGAGAAAATGTGGGTTGAGAAGGAGGATCTGATGCTAATGTATGTAGATGTTTAATAAGGTCCATTTTAAATGCATGGTAATGAATGGAGTTGATGGTAGCACATTATAATGAGTATAACATACACTGCTGATTTATAAATGCGATTGTGACTGAAAGGTGTAATCTAGGCAGGCTAATGTTAATTGAAAGACAGTTTGAGGATAATCTAGGGACTGTATAACAAAGTGATTTGGTGCTAGATGAGGACTGTGGTTAATAATATGAATACAAGAATGTTCTTTTACTACAAGGTTTTAAGAATATGGTGATACATGGGAAATACAACTATTGTAACTTATAGATTATAGTTAACAGTAATATTGTACTATTTTTGTAGCAAAGGCAAAGAAGGTACTATATCAATGCTGAAGTTCAAAAAAGGAATAATTGGTTTAGTTTTATGAGATATGAATATGATTAAGCATTTTTTCTTCATTTTCTACATTTAAAAGGAGATCTTGGTCATGTCATTTAACCAATCTGTGTATCATTCTGAACACTGCAGGAACAACTGAGTTTGGTTTTAAGATTAGGTGAGCTAAATGTACCTGGACAGAATTTTTGGTGTGATGCTTCCATAATTTGTTAAGCTGCCTTTTGTCTGTTATTTTATTTTTTGAAGTTGAAATAAAGTTTACTTATTAAAAAAAAAAAGAGTTCATGAATCCTGCTCCGGGATAGACCATATGTTGGGACACAAAACCAGTCTCAATAAATTTAAAAAGATTAAAATTATACAAAACACTTTCTCTGATCATAATGGAATAAAGCTGGAAATCAATAATGGGTGGAAAAAGGGAAAAATAAATATATGGAGATTAAACAACATACTCTTTAAATAATCAGTGGGTCAAAGAATAAATAGCAAGAGAACTGAGTTCTTGAGATGAATGAAAATGAGAACACAACATATCAAAACATATGGGACACTGCAAAGGCAAAGATGAGAGGGAAATTTATAGCCCTCAATGCTTACATTGAAAAAGAAGACCTAAAATCAAAGACCTAATTGCACACCTGGAAGAACTAGAAAAAGAAAAGTAGACTAATCCCAAACCAAGCCAAAGGAAACAAATAATAAATATCAGAGCAGAAATAAATTAAATTGAGAACAAAATTCAATAGAGAATCAACAAAACCAAAAGTTGGTTCTTTGAGAAGATCAACAAAATTGACAAATCCTTAGCTAGACTGACAAAGGAAAAGGAGAGAAGATGCAAATAAATAAAATCACAAATGAGAGGAGGGACATGACCACTGACCCTGCAGAAATAAGAAAGATCATAAGAGGATACTAAGAACAACTGTACACCAAAAAACTAGAAAACATAGACAAGATGGACAAATTCCTAGAAATACACAAACAACCTAAACTGACCCTAGAAGACATAGAAGACTCCAACAAACCAATCACAAGTGAAGAGGTTGAAACAGTCATCAAAAACCTCCCAAAGATGAAAAGTCCAGGACCAGAAGGCTTCACAGGTGAATTCTACCAATCATTCAAGGACAATCTAATACCAATCTTGCTCAAGCTCTTCCAAAAACTAACAGGGAAGAACGCTACCGAACTCATTCTATAAAGCCATATCACCCTAATACCAAAACCAGCTAAAGATCCTACAAAAAATAAGAAAATTATAGACAAATATCTCTAATGAATATAGATGCAAAAATCTTCAACAAATTACTTACAAACAGAATCCAAAAGCACATTAAAAGAATTGTACACCACGATCAAGTGGGTTTTATCCCAGGTATGCAAGGGTGGTTCAACAGAAGAAAACCAATTAGTGTAATAAACCACAATGATAAATTGAAGAATAAAAATCACATGATCCTCTCAATTGATGCAGAAAAGGCATTTAACAAAATACAGTACCCTTTCTTGATAAAAACACTCCAAAAGATAGGAACAGAAGGAAGCTTTCTCAATATGGTAAAGTGCACATATGAAAAACCTACAGCTAGCAGAGTGTAAAGATGTTAATTTACCCAAATTGATTTACAGATTCAATGCAATCCCAATCAAAATTCCAACAGCCTACTTTGCAGAAATGGAAAAATCAATTCTCATATTCATTTGGAAGGGAAAGGGCCTTGAATAGCTGAAAACATCTTGAAAAAGAAAACAAAGTTGGAGGACTCATATTCCCTGACTTTAAATCTTATTACAAAGCTGCAGTGGTCAAAACAGCATGGTACTGGGGACACCTGGGAAGATGGAGCATTAGAGAGAGACAAGACTCACTTCTCTCCCAGAAAAAAATGCTAGAGGACAGGCAGCTATGGCCTGGAAAAAAATGTTCTAGGGCTTAGAGCACCAGGGGAAGGCTGGACACCACCCAGAAGACAGAGGAGCAAAAGAAAAGAATCTTGATGGAAAAGTCTGTGAGTAAAAGCCGTAGCTGCAGCTGCCAGTGCCCATACCCTTACCCTCAGAGTGGACAGCATTGAGCCCTCCAGCCTCTGGCTAGCAGCTACAGACCAAAGGGGCTTCAGGGGTCCACCTGCCCAAGAAAGGGAAGTGAAAGGGATGCAGCCTAAGGCTTATTCAGATTTTGGCCAACAAATTTGATCTTCTGTGTCCCATGAGCCCTTCCAGACCGGGTGATGTCACACCATTGCTTGCCCTGGTTGCTGGCATGGGACTAAAGAGATCCAACTCTCTCAAGCACCCTCCCTACTGACCGGCACTGGTTGTTGAGGATTCAGAGGGGGTGGGATTATTTCCTACCCGGGAATCGGGAGGGGGCTGCTGGCAAAGGTTGGAGAACAGCTTCTGATAAAGTGTGTTTGCCAAGGCTCTGAATAGCCCTGAGGCAGGAACCTCTGTCACATTGTTGCAGTTAGTGTTGCAGTGAACACATTCTGACCAGGATTTGAACTCAGAGGTCTGCTGAAGAGCGCCGTCTTCTGGCAGACCAAGGACGTGCATGTGAGGTAATTGAAAGTAAATAAGAGTGGCCTTTTCCGGCCTTTATAGCCTCCCTCCCCAAGGCCCTTGGAAGCAGTCTGCGGCCCATACTGAAAGAGAAAAACTGCCAGTCGAGAATTCTTTATCCATCAAAACTATCCTTCAAATATGAAGGTGAGTTTAAATAATTCACAAATAAACTGAAACAAGAGAGTTCATAAAAAAGAATCCGGCTTTGTAGGAAGCACTGAAGGGAGCCCTACAGCCAAAAAGGAAAAGACCGGAGAGAGAGGCTTGGAGGAGAGTACAGAAGGGAAGAATGGATAAAGAAAAGAGGAAAAAGACAGAGAAAAATAAGATATGACATATGAAAGCCAAAGAATAAAAAAGTAGAAGTAAATAATGCATTTACAGTGAAATCATTGAATATGAATTGGTTAAACTCCCCAATTAAAAGATATACACTGTACAGTGCAAAGTGTAAACTATGAGGTAAACTACTGACCATGGTTGGTAGCAATGCTTCAGTATGTGTTCATTAATTGTAGAAAATGTACCAAACTGATGAAAGATATTATTGATAGGGAAAACTGTGGGAGGGGTAGGGGTGGGGTAAATGGGAATCCCCCTATATTTTCGATGTATCATTTATGTAATCTAAAGCTTCTTTAAAAAGGAAAGAAAAAAGAAAAAAAAAGATATAGGCCAACACAATAGATTAAAAAACATGAGCCATCCATATGCTGTCTTCAAGGGACTCAACTTAGTTTCAGGGATACAAATTGGCTGAAAGTGAAAGGTTCAAAAATAATATTCCATACAAACAGTAACCTAAAAGAGAGCAAGGGTAGCGATACTAATATCAGACCAAATAGACAATAAATGTCAAACGTTATGTAGAAGGCCATTATATATTAATAAAAGGGACAATCCATCAGGAAGAAGTAATATTTATAAATATCTATGCACCTAACCAGGGTGCCCCAAAATACATAAGGCAAACTCTGGCAAAAGTGAAGGGAGAAATAGACATCTCTACAATGTTGGAGACCAACACACCACTCACATCACTAGATTGAACAATTAGAAGATAAACAAGGAAACAGAACTTGAATAATATGATAAACAAGCTAGACCTAAAAGACATATAGAGAATGTTACATCCCAGATCAGTGGGTTATACATTCTTCTCAAGTGCTCACGGATCTTTCTCCAGGATAGACTACATGTTGGGTCACAAAGCAGGTCTCAATAAATATAAAAATTATACAAAGCACCTTCTCAGATCATAATGGAATGAAGCTGGAAATCAGTAATAGATGGGAAAGGGGAAAATTCACAAATGTGTGGAGGCTAAACAACATTCCTAAACAATCAGAGGGTCAAAGAAGAAATTGTAAGAGAAATTAGTAAGTATCTTGAGACAAATGAAAATGAGAACACAACTTATCAAAACTTACGGGATACAGCAAAGGCAATGCTGAGAGGGAAATTTATAGCCCTAAATGCCTATATTAAAAAAGAAGAAAGAACTAAAATCAAAGACCTAAATAGACACCTGAAGAAACTAGAAAAAGAACAACAAACCAATCCTAAATCAAGCAGAAGGAAAGAAATAAGAAGATTACAGTAGAAATAAATGAAGTTGAGAACAACAACAACAAAATAAAACAATAGAGAAAATCAACAAAACCAAAAGCTGGAACTTTGAGAAAGATCAATAAAATTGACAAACCCTTAGCTAGACTAACAAAAAAAGAAGATGCAAATAAATAAAATAAAAAATTAAAGGGGAGACATTACGACTGAGCCCCACATAAATAAAATGGATCATAAAAGGATATTATGAGAAACTGTAGCCAACAAACTAGATAACCTAGATGAAATGGACAAATTCCTGGAAATGCACAACTGACACTGACTCTACAAGAAATACAGGAACTTAACAAACCAATCATATTTAAAAAGATTGAATCAGTCATCAAAAATCTCCCGACAAAGAAAAGTCCAGGACCAGATGGGCTTCACAGGTAAATTTTACCAAGCCTTTCTAAAAGAATTAACACCAATACTGTTTTAAACTCTTCCAGAAAATTGAAGAGGAGAGAAAATTATCCAACACATTTTATGAAGGCAATATCACCCTAATACCAAAGCCAGATAAATACACTACAAGAAAATTACTGACCAATCTCTCTAAAGAACATAGATGAAAAAATTCTAAACAAAATACTTTTTAATAGAATACAACATCAAAAGAATTATACACCACGACCAAGTGGGGTTTATTCCTAGTATGCAACGGTGGTTCAATACAAGAAAATCAATTAATATAATACACCATATTAACAAATTGAAGAAAAAAAACCACATGATCATCTTGACTGATGCAGAAAAGGCATTCAACAAAATCCAGCATCCTTTCTTGATAAAAACACTTTGAAAGATAGGAAAAGAAGGAAAGTTCTTCAACATGATAAAGGGCATATAAGAAAATCCACTTATACCATTGTACTTAATGGGGAAAGGTTGAAAGCTTTTCCTCTAAGACTGGGAAAAAGATGAGGATGCCCACTGTCACCCAGTGTTATTCAACATTGTGCTAGAAGCTCTAGCCAGAGCAATTAGACAAGAGAAAAAATAAAAGACATCCAAATAGAAAAAGAGGAAGTAAAACTCTCACTATTTGCAGATGATATGATACTATATTTAGAAAATTCTGAAATGTCTATGATAAAGTTGAGCTAATAAATGAGTTCAGCAAAGTGGTAGGATACAATATCAACATGCAAAAATTAGTAATGTTGCTATACTCTAGTATAGCAGCTATATTATATTAAATAAACAATCCAAGGAAGTATTACAACTATATTATATTAAATAAACAATCCAAGGAAGAAATCAGGAAAAAAAATCCATTTACAATAGCAACAAAAAGATGAAAATACCTAGGAATTAATTTAACCAAAGGTATAAAGGACTTGTATTCAGAAAACTACAAAACACTGTTGAAATAAATCAATGAAGACCTAAACAAATGGAAAGACATTCTGTGTTCATGGAATGGAAGACTGAATATCATGAAGATGTCAATCCTACCAAACTGATTTATAGATTCAATGCAATACTAATAAAAATTCCAACAGCCTACTTTACAGAAATAGAAAAGTCAATTACCAAATTTATTTGGAAGGGAAAGGGCACCTGAATAGCCAAAAACATACTAAAAAAGAAGAGCAATGTGGGAGGAGTCTTGCTGCCTGACCTTGAAACATATTACAAAGCTACATTGGTCAAAACAGCATGATATTGGCATAAACTTAGACATATTGAACAGTGGAATAGACTTGAGAGTCCAAAAATAGACCCTCACCTCTATTGCCAACTGGTTTTTCACAAACCTACCAAGTCAACGTTACTGGGACAAAACAGTCTCTTCAATAAATGGTGCTAGGAGAACTGGATATCCATAACCAAAAGATTGGAAGAGGACCTTTCTCTAATTCCCTATACAAGAATCAATTCAAAATGGACTAAAAATCTAAAAATAAAAGGCAGGACTATAAAACTACTAGAAGAAAATGTAGGGAAGCATCTTCAAGATCTTGCGGTAGGTGATGGTTTTTTGGACCTTATGCTTAAAGCACGAGCAACAAAAGAAAAAAATCGATAAATGGGATCGCCTCAAAAGCAAACACTTTTGTACCTCAAAGGACTTTGGCAAAAGAGTGAAAAGGCAGCCAACTCAATGGGAGAAAATATCTGGAAATCACATATTCAGTAAGTGTTTAATATCCATGATATATAAAGAGATTCTACAATTTAAAAATAAAAAGACAAATGACCCAATTTTAAAATGGGCAAAAGACTTGAATAGACATTTGTCCAAAGAAGAAATACAACTGGCAAAAAAACATATGAAAAAATTGTTCAACGTCACTAGTGATTAGGGAAATACAAATCAAAGCTACAATGAGATATCATTTCATACCTATTAGAATGGCCACTATTAAAAAGACAGAAAACTACAAGTGTTGAAGAGGACATTGAGAGATAGGAATGCTTATTCACTGTTGGTGGGACTATAGAATGGTATAGCCATTGTGGCGGACTGTTGGGCAGTTCTGAAAGAAGCTGAACATAGACTTGCCATGTAACCTGGCAATATCACTACTGGGTAAATACCCAGAAGAACTGAGCACAATGACATAAAGAGACATCTGCACACCAATGTTCATAGTGGCATTATTTACAATTGCCAAAAGATGGAAACAGCCCAGGTGTCCATCAACCAACGAATGGATAAACAAATTGTGGTGTAGACATATGGTGGAATATTATACAGCTGTAAGAAGAAATGATATCATGAAGCATACGGCAACATGGATGAGCCTAGAGGACATTATGTTGAGTGAAGCAAGCCAGACACAAAAGGACAAATAGTGTATGATTTTGCTATTATGAACTAAATATATTGTGTGAACTTATGGAGTTAATAACTAGAATATAGGTCACCAGAAAATAGAATGATGTTAGAGAATGGAAAGATGAGGGTTAACTTGTGAAGAACTGGTAAAAAGGTTGTTTGTAAATCTTTGGAAATAAATAGAAATGGTGGGAAGAGGATGTGGCTCAACTGATTGGGCTCCCGTCAGCCATATAGGAGGTCCAGGATTCGATTCCTGGGGCCTCCTGGTGAAAAGCAAGCTGGCCCACGTGGTGAGCTGGCCTGAGCGGAGAGCTGGCCCATGCAGGAGTGCTGGCCCAAGCAGAGTGCTGGCCCATGCAGGAGTGCTGGCCCGCGCAGGAGTGCTGGCCCACACGGAGTGCTGGCCCATGCAGAGAGCTGGCGTGGCAAGATGACGAAACAAAAAAAGACACAGAAGAGAGACAATGGGAGACATAGCAGACCAGGGAGCTGAGGTGGAGCAAGAGATTGAGCAGCCTCTCTCCACTCTGCTAGGTCCCAGGATCGGTTCCTGGTGTCGACTAAAAAGAAGACAAGCAGACACAGAAGAACGCACAGAGAACAAACAGTGAGGGCAAAACAATGAGGGAGGGGGTAGAAATAAATAAATAAATCTTTAAAATAAATAAATAAATAGAAATGGTGAAAGTGCATCATCATGTTTGTAACTAACAGTGCTAATATATGGGTATGACAGTGTTTGAAAGGGAAAGTCTAATACAAATAAATGAGAGAGAAAGAAAAAGAATAGCAGCTATGTATGGCAGGGGAAGGATAGAGAAATTGAGAGATGATTATTAATGGGTAGAGGTGTTTTGGTTTGTCTGTTCTTTAGTAGTAGTAGTAGCTGAGTAATGAAAATGCTCTAATAATGATTGAAGTGATGAATGCACAACTATGTGATTATACCAAATACCATTGATTGTTCACATTGGATGGATTATATACTTTATGAATATATATCAATAAAATTGATTTACAAAGAGAAAAACAGCATGGCACTGGCTTAAGGATAGATATATAGACAAATGGAATCAAATTGAAAGTTATGAAATAGAGTCTCACATCTATGGCCAATTAATATTTTATAAGGCTTCCAAGTCCACTCACTGGGAAAGAACAGTTTCTTTAACAAATGATGCTGGGGAAACTGAATATCCATGTACAAAAGAATGTAGGAAGACCCCTATTTCACGCCATATTCAAAAATTAACTCAAAATGGATCAAAGACCTAAATATAAGAACCAGGACTATAAAACTCCTAGAGGAAAATATAGGCACGCATCTTCAGGATCTTGTGTTAGGCAATGGTTTCTTAGACTTTACACCCAAAGCACAAGCAACAAAGGAAAAAATAGATCAATGGACCTCATGAAAATTAAAAACTTTTTGGGCATTAAGGGACTTTATCATGAAAGTGAAAAGGCAGCCGATTCAATGGGAGAAAATATTTGGAAACCACATATCTGACAAGGGTTTAATATCCAGAAGATATAAAGAAATCCTACAACTCAACAATAAAAAGACAAATGACCCAATTAAAATATGGGCAAAAGACTTGAATAGACATTTCTCCAAAGAGGATATACAAATGGCTAAAAAGCACATGAAAAGATGCTCAATATCATTAGCTATTAGGGAAATGCGAATCAAAACCACAATAAAATATCATTTCACACCCACTAAAATGGCTACTATTTTTTTAAAAATTACAAGTGTTGGAGAGTATGTGGAGAAATAGAACCTTAAAGACATCATGCTGAGTGAAATAAGCCAGACACAGAAAAATGAATATTCTTTGAGTTCATTGATATGAAAAAATTAGAATAAGCAAACTTGTAGAGTCACAATCTAGAATATAGGTGACCTGGGGCTTAGTTGAGGGTAGAGAATGGGGAGTTAATGCTTAAATTTTACAGAGTTTCTATTTGGGTTGATTGTAAAGTTTTGGTAATGGATGGTGGTGATGGTAGCACAACATTGTGAATGCAATCAACAGCAATGAATTGTATATGTGAATGTGGTTAAAAGGAGAAATTTTAGGTCACATATATTATTAGCATGCAAATTTTTAAAAAAGTTAATATGGAGCTTCACAGAACACTCTCACTCACCCACAGCAGTGAACAAGTGTGTAAATGTATGATTATATGAGTAAATGAATGAGTGTGCACTCTATCGATCCATCTATCCGTCTGTAGCAGTTTGGTATTATTTATGAATTCCAAAAATAGATATTGGATTATGTTTGTAAATTGGTCTGTTCCTCTGGGTACATTAGATGTATTGAATTCAGAGGTTTCATTCTTACTTGATTAAATTATGATTAAAGCTTTGATTGGGCCACATCAGTAGGACGTTGAGGCCCCACCCCCTTGGTGGGTGGGGACTCACAAAGAAAACGACAAGGCAGAGGAGTTGGTTGCAGTTTTGATATTGGAGCCCCACGAAGTAAACACACAGAGAAGCAGATATGTGAGGAAGGAGAGAGGGCTCCATTAGACACGGTAGAGGCTCCAGGAAGAGAGACGAGCCCTTAGTCTTATAGTCTACAGCTGGCCTTGTGGAGCGAGCAGAGCAGCTGAGCCCAGAGAGAAATGAGCCCTGGGAGAGAGAGGAGACTTATTCCAGCCTACAGCCGATATTGGAAGAAGCTGGGACCACAGAGCCTTAAGAGGAAGAGAAAGCCTGAACCCTTGCAGATGTCGGCAGATATCCTGCTCCAACACGTGGCAACAGATTCTGGTGAAGGAAGTAACTTACGCTTTATGGCCTGGTAAACTGTAAGCTTCTACCCCAGATAAATACCCTTTATAAAATCCAACAGATTTCTGGTACTTTGCATCAGCACCCCTTTGACTGACTAATACACCAATCTTTTTTCAGTATTATCAATCACCTCTTAAGTATCAGGCATTGTGCTGGTGATACAGTGAAGAAGAAACACTAAATCATTCCCCTGTTTTAATGAAGCTTACAATCTTGGAAAGTGAGATGTGGTTGTAAATGACGTGTAAATAAATGTATGAATGATTGAAGACTTTAAAGACAAGCCCAGGTGACTCAATTCTGAGGAGTTTTCTAGAACAATGGAATCATCCCAAGACTCTTCTTCCTCACAGCTGGAGGCACAGTGTGAATCCCCCAGTACCTGGTCCCTGATAGAACAGACGCCCAGTTGGCCCTCGAAAAAGGACGGTCTCCCCTATTTCCATGTTCTCCAAGTACTGAGTCATCTTCCCCCCTTCAGGATGCTTGGGATGTACATTTTTGAAGTAGATCTGAAAAACAAGGCAGAATAGTTTTCACACCAACCAGATCTGAGGCCACAGCCACATAAAATTAAAAAATGCATTTGTCATTGGAAACTATGCCTAGAAAATCCTCTACTCTTACAGTTCTGTAAGCAACCCCTGAAGACAATACAAAGCTAATTGTAGCTTCACTGTTATATTACATTCCTAGAAAGCCCTGTCCAGGAGACAGGGCACTGCTGCTCCACCCCTCCAACCCTCCACCCATCCACCCCTCAGTCCTCAACAGGTGTTGTGAGTTTGAGTCAGCTGGGACATGGTGAACATTCTTTACCTTTATAATTAAGTCCACAAAGCCTCGGTCATCATCACTGGAGACAGGTGTGTAAGCCCTAATCACCAAATCATCATCAATTTTGGCTAAGAGATGGACATAGTTACCTACAGAAAAGGACAGAGAAATCCCATTAAACAATGAAGTGCAGTAAGGTGGGTATATGACGAGGGGAGGCAAGCAGGCAAGAAGCCCAAAATTCAGGATGCCTGGATTCTAGGCCTGCCCTTTCACTGAATGTGCTACCCTGGGCGAGTCACTTCACCTCTCCGGGTCTGGGTCTCTTCCCTATTCTTAAATGGGGATGATGTACCTGCACTGCTTCGATCAGAGTATAGTCATGAGTGTCTCATACAGGTAGCTTACTCTCAATGCACATGTACTGTGTCCAAGTGCTTTGTGGAGCAGAAAGAGCTAATTAAAGTAAGAAGGTAAGTATTAAAAATTGCAGAAAGGATGGTTTCCTTATAAGAATAAGGTATATAGCCTTAAACTCATTACTCCCTAACTGCATGTAACACTGGGGTCTATGAACGAATCAGATACCTCATCTGAATCCTAGAAGCAGGCATGGGCTCACTGGGTTTAGACATACATGGACCAGGAGTTCTAGCAATAGTATTGTGTCTTCCTGGCCCATGGCTCTGTTAAGGGACAGCAGGGAATCTCAGAACCATGTAATTCTGCCCCCTCCAGGATAGAACTGACTGGACCAGGTATGGTCAGACACTTATGAATTATGACAACATCTCAGTGTCAAGTGATGGGCTGGGCTGCTTAAATTTCTGCTGGTTCAAAAATGGGAGACTTAAGTGGCAAGTAGTTAGTAGTAGCAATGGCAGAGGCTGCAAACAAGAGATAAGAGCTAGAGGCAAGAGAAAGCTCTGTGCTTGAGTTTCTGATGGAATAGAAACTGTATAAGACGGGAAGCGGGTGTGGCTCAGTGGGTGGAGCCCCCGTTTACCATATGGGAGGCCCGGGTTCCGTCCCGAGGCCTCCTTGTGAGGGCGCGCCAGCCTGAGCGGTGCGGTGGGCTGATGAGGCGGGACCTCACAGCAAGGGGAAGATGAGCAGACG
>JAQZBX010087739.1:0-12835 GCA_029593785.1 Cabassous unicinctus | reverse complement strand
TTTGTCCTTTTGTGTCTGGCTTGCTTCACTCAGCATAATGTCCTCCAGATTCATCCATGTTGCCATATGCTTTACGACTTCATTTCTTCTTACAGCTGCATAATATTCCATCGTGTGAATAGACCACAGTTTGTTTATCCATTCATCTGTTGATGGACACCTGGGTTGCTTCCAACTTTTGGCAATGGTGAATAATTGTCTCTTTAGGTGGCACTGGGAACCAATCCTGGGACCTTCTGTAGTGGAGAGAGGCGCTCAGTCTCTTGTGCCACCTCAGCTCCCTGGTCTGCTGCATCTCTTATTGTCTCCTCTGTGTCTCTTTTTGTAGCATCATCTCACTGTGCCAGCACTCCGTGCAGTCCAGCATTCCTGCACGGGCCAGCACTCTGCGTGGGCTAGGATTCCACATGGGCCAGCTCTCTGCTCGGGCCAGCTCACCGTGCAGGCCAGCTTGCCTTTCACCAGGAGGCTCTGGGAATCGAACCCTGGACCTCATATGTGGTAGATGGGAGCCCAATCTCTTGAGCCACATACACTTCCCCAGACTTAATTTTAATATTACAAAGATGACTATTTGAGTGATGTTTAGTAAGACAAAAGTTGCATTTTAAAATCCAAAGTCATTAACATCTACCTATCCTCCTAAGCAAACCACGGCATCAGTATCTTCCTAATATTCAAAATTCAAATTTTTTTTTTTTTCCCTTTCCTTCTCTTTCTTTATTGTTATATAAAGTTGACCTTTATAACTTGACAGTTTGAGATTCATCCACTGTCTTTATTCTTCTCTGCAATTCTTCATGATGATGCTAATCAGGGCTTTTTTTTCTCTCTCTTTCTTCATTGCTTAGTCTATAATTATTTTGTTGTTCTTACCATTGTTTATCTTTTGTCAACTCAATTATTGCTTCTTGTTGTTGTTAGATTAATCTGTCTAAACTGTAATGTTTAAATTTAATATAGATTTCCAATGTTGCTTCTTCTGTAATGTCTCCAAACCTTCCTTTCAGCCTTTTATTTCTCGTTACTTTTCTGTGAATGCTGTTTCTTGCGCCTGCATAGTACTTTTCAGCCTCTGGGCTTTTGCTTTCCCTGCAGTGCCTATCTGCTCGTCAAAAATCTGGTCATTGCTCGGAGTTCAACTCAGTTATAACCTAGTCTGTAAAACCAAACCTGACTACCCCAACCCCTATCATGTTGTATGTTTTGCTTTGAAATTATCTTCATAATATCTCCTGATTTAAATTATTTGAATTTCAGTCATTTCATTAATGTCACCTCTGTTAGTTATTCTGCTGATAAATTAAAAAATAAGAAATTCAGTACTTCATTGGAAACGTGTACAGTCTTGTGTTAATAGCTTTATTTGCACATTATATTTTCAAATGTGTGCATACATAAACATTGGAAATGATGTTCACCTAATGTAAATGATTACTTTTTCTGATTAGAAGAATTTAGAACTATTTTAATATTTTCTTCCTACTTTTTAGTATCGGAAAGCTATTTTATGCTGATTGTGTATATTAGTTTAGAAAAGACAGTAAAGTTATTGTATTAAAGGAAATAGATTTTATAAAAAAGTAAGAAAGAATAAAGAAGAGCATGAATAAGTTATTAATCACATATCTAAAGATAAGCACTGTTATGGGTTGAATTCTCCTAAAAAGATATGTTGAAATCTTCACTCTGGGCCCTGAGAATGTGACCTTATTTGGAAACAAGGGTTATTGAAGGTGGAAGTAGTTAAGTGAAAATGAGGTCAGTCAGACTGGAGTTGGGTGGACCTATCCAATATGATTTGTGTCCCAAGAAAAAGGGGAGAAGAGACATGATACATGAGGGGGAACTCAGTGTGGTGATAGAGATTGAAGTGTCGCAGCTGCAAGCCAAGGAATGCCAGGGATTTCTGGGAAGCCATTGGAAGCTAGGAAGAGTCAAAGCATTCTCCCTTGCAGGTTTTAGAAGGAGCGTGGTTCTGCTGACACCTTGATTTCAGACTTGTAGCCTCCAGCACTGTGAGAGGATACCTTTCTATTTTTTATGCCAGGTAGTTTGTGGTACTTTGTTACAGTAGCCCTTGGAAGCTGACAACCACCATTAGCAATATGGCTTATAGCCTTCCAGACACATCTGTACACATATATCTTACATGTAAAATGATCATACCATACTGCATGCTGTTGTGGAATTTTTTCCTCCACATTATGTTGTTGTGGACGTTTTTCCATGCTAAGAAGTATATAATTGTGGAAGTGTACTGTAATTCTGCCTCCCTACACACTTGTCTTCTTTGGGCATTAGATTTCCACTTTTTCCCTATTAAGAGAATACTACTTGATGAACATCTTTGTACATACTGTGTTCACTGAATGATGGATAGTAGTTCTCAAAGAATTGGGAGTCCCCAGTATTATTTCAGAGGGTCTGTGAGTCAAAACTGTTTTCATAATAATGCTAAGACTTTTGTTTGCCTTTTTCACTGTTCTGACAGTTGTACCCATGTTGCAAAAGTAAGGGTGGATACATCATTTTGTGCTTTAGTATGGATCAAGGCAGTGAACACAAACTGTGCTAGAAGTCAGGTCATGCAGTAAAATAACGCCAGTTTTATTTAAGAATGTCCTTGTTAAACAATACAAATGGTTAATTTTATTAAGTCTTGACCCTGGAGCACATGTCTTTTTAATTTCTTTGTGACAAAATGACAAGTATGTATAAAGGACACCTGTTTCATACTCAAGTACAACAGTTGTCTTGAGGAAAAGCACTTGTCTGATGAGCTTCTTTTCTTTTTTCTTCTACAACACCATTTTTACTGGAAGGACAACTGACAAAATGATTATCCAGACTTTACTATTTAGCAGGTGTTTTTTTGAAAATGAAGTGAGCCTGCCACTTTTTAAAAGAAAAACTGACAGTATTTGTTGCAAATGATAAATTCAAGCTATCAAGCAAAAATTAGAATTTTGGAAAACTTGTTTTTGCTGCTGTGAGCTTGACAACTTCCTAATACTTGGGAAGACTTTCCTGATGAGATTGGTGTTAATATTAGCAAATTTGATTTTTTTAATATGGAATAATGAAATGGGTCAACATTTGGAAGATATGCATAACTCATTGAACTAGTAGTTTCAAAATGACCAGTGTATGATGTTACCCTATTTTACCAGTGCATGGTAAAAAAAAATCCATTAACAGTGCAAGACATATCAGTGGATCTTTTTTTTTTTTTTTAGGAGGTACCAGGAATTGAACCCAGGACCTCATACATGGGAAGCAGGCGCTTAACCACTGAGCTACAACTGCTCCCCAATGAGAGTTGGTTTGTTTGTACCGGGAATTGAACTTGGGCCCTCTGTACATGGGATGCAGGCGCTTAACCACTTGAGCTACATCCATTCCCCCATATCAATGGATTAAAAAAAAATTTATTGAAGTTTATCATTCATACTTAAAACATGCATAAACAATAAGTGTATAGTAATAGCTGTGAACTTATAAAACAAACATACAAAACATTACACAGTGCTCCCATACCTCACCCCACCACCAATACCTTGCGTTGTTTTGAAACAGTTTTAACTAACAGTGAAAGAGGGTCCTCAAAATATCATTACTAACCAAAGTATCTTACATTTGGTGTATTTTCCCCCCCAACCCACCCCATCATCATCATCATCATCATCATTATCATTATTTTTATATATATCATTTATACATGAACATGCATAAACAGAAAGTGAAGATTAAAAGTTGTGAACTTACAAAGCAAACAAGCATAACATCATACAAGGGTTCAATACTTGGATTGTTGTGAGACATCTATTATGAATTATGAAAGAATATCATCAAAATCTTACTACTAACTATAGACCATACCTTATTACATTTGGTATATTTCCCCCCAACCCACCCTTTTATTATTTTAAAATATATTTTTACTACAGAAGTAGTGAACTTACAAAACAATCATGCACATGTGCAGAATTCCCATACAAAACACTTCTATCAATACCCCACACCATGGTGGAATATTTGATGCAGATTATAAGATAATATCATCAGACTATTACCACAAACCATGGTTCATAGTGTATATTGGCACACTATTTCCATACTCCCCCATTATCAACACAGTACATCTTCAGCATAGATGCATGAATATTATAGTATTGCTGTTAACCACAGTTAAAAGGTCACTCCAGTTGTATTTTTCCCATGCTTCTCCACATTCCCACCACCCTGCAATAGTGATGTATATCTGCTGTAGCTCACAAAGGACACTCTTGCATCTGTACCATCAACCACAATTCTTATCGACCTCTGGGTTTACTGTGTTTTTCAGTCCCTAGATTATTCTCTAGCTTTCTTTCAATTGACGTTTACATTCCTAGACTACCCTTTCCAGCCATATTCTCATTTATAAACCAGTTGTTACTCACTATAATGTGTTACCATCAACTCTGTACATTACCACACTTTTACAGTAAAATTAATTAAAACTTCTACATGTATTAAGTACCATCTCAGTCTTCCTCTTAGTTCCTTTAAGAATCTACCACCAACCACCAGGTCTTGAAGATATTTTCCTACATTTTCTTCTAGATGCTTTATGGTTCTTGCTTTTATATTTATGTTTTTGGTCTGTTTTGAGTTAATTTTTGTATAAGGTATGAGATAGGGGTCCTCTTTGTTTTTTTTGGCTATGAATATCAGTTCTCTCAGTACCATTTGTTGAATGGACTGTTCTGCCCAAGCTGGGAGGGTTTGACAGACTTGCCCAAAATCACTTGACCATAGATGTGAGAGTCTGTTTCTAAACCATCAGTTTGGTTCCATTGGTCTAAGTGTCTGTCTTTATGCCAGTACCATGCTGTTTGTTTTTATTTTTTATTTTTTAAGATTTTATTTTACTTACTTCTCTCCATACCCTTGTTGTTTGCACTTGCTGTGTCTATTCATTTTGTTTCTTTAGGAGGCACTGGGAACTGAACCGAGGACCTCCAATGTAGGAGGGAGGTGCCTAATTGCTTGAGCCACCTCTCCTCCCTGCTTTGCTGTGTCACTCATGTTTTTCTTCTTGTGCCTCTTGTGTCATCTTTTTGCATCAGCTCGCTGCACCTGCCTGTCGCCCCAGCTTGCTGTCTTCTCTAGGAGGCACCGGGAACCAAACCAGGGACTTCCCTTGTGGCAGGCAGGAGCCCAATTGCTTGAGCCACATCTGCTTCTCTACCATTCTGTTTTTACACTCTAGTTAGGTAATATGATTTAAAGTCTAGAAGTGAAATTCCTCCAACTTCACTTTTCCTTTTTAAGATGTTTCTGGCTATTTGGGACCCCTTACCCTTCCAAATAAATTTGATAGTCATGTTTTTCCGTTTCTTTAAAAAATGCTGGTGGTATTTTTATTGGGATTGCATTGAATCTGAATATCAATTTGGGTAGACTTGATATCTTAATGATATTTAGTCTTCCAGTTCGTAAGCATGAAATGTTTTTCCAATTATTTAGGTCTTTTATTTCTTTTAACAAGGCATTGTAGTTTTCTGAATACAAGTGCTTTACATCATAGCTAAGTTTATTTCTAAATATTTGATTTGGAATTTTTTTTTTCCTGACTTCCTCCTCAGATTGTGCATTACTAGTGTCTAAAAAAAGTCTGTTTCATCTGGTATAAGTATAGCTACTCTGGTTTTTTTTGTTGTTGTTGTTACCACATGCGTGGAGTTATCTTTTTCCAGCCTTTCACTTTCAGTCTGTTGGTATCCTTGGGTCTAAGGTGAGTCTCTTACAGACAGCATATAGGTGGCTCATATTTTCTTATCCATTCCTCCAGTCTGTGTCTTTTGATTGGGGACTTTAATCCATTAACATTCAGTGTTATTACTGTAAAAGTAGTTCTTATTTCACCCATTTTGACCTTTGGGTTTTATCTGTCATATTTTATTTTCACCACTCTTTTGAGACTTTTAGTTACTTTTACTGATATAATCTTCATTTCTAGACTCTCTTCTAAGCCCCTCTCTCCTGTCTTTTCTTTTCAGACTGCAGCACACCCTTTAGTATTTCCTGCAAAGCTGGTTTCTTGGTTACAAACTCTCTCAGTTTCTGTTTATCTGTGAATATTCTAAACTCACCCTCGTATTTTTTTTAAACAAATCAATTTTATTGATACATATTAATAAACATACAATTCACCCAAAGTGTACAATCAGTGGTATTTGCTATAATCACATAGTTGTGCGTTCATTGCTTCAATCATTATTAGAGCATTTTCATTATTTCAGTAATAATAATAATAAACAAAAAACAGTCGCCCTCATTTTTGAAAGACAATCATGCCAGATACAAGATTCTTGGCTGGAAGTTTTTCTCTTACAGTATCTTAAATATATCATACCACTATCTTCTTGCCTTCATGGTTTCTGATGCGAAATCAGCACTTAATCTTGTTGGTTATCCCTTATTTGTTATGCATTGCTTTTCTCTTACTGCTCTCCGAATTCTCTTTGTCTTTTGGCATTTGACATTCTGATTAGTATGTGTCTCAGAGTTGGTCTATTCAAATTTATTTGGGTGGGAGTATGTTGTGCTTCTTGGATGTGGATATCTATGTCTTTCAGTAGGGTTGGGAGATTTTCTACCATTATTTCTTCAAATATTCCTCCTGCCCCTTTTCCCTTCTCTCCTCCTCTTGAGACACCCATGACACATATGTTTGCATGTCTTTTGCTATCATTTAGTTCTCTGATATCTTGTTCAATTTTCCATTCTTTTCTTCATCTGTTCTTTTGTATGCTCCCTTTTGGAGGGCATGTCTTCAAGCTCACCAATCCTTTCTTCTTCCTCCTCAGAGCTGCTGTTATATGACTTCAGTTTATTTTTAATTTCATTTATTGTGCCTTTCATTTCCGTAAGATCTGCTGTTTTTCTATGTATGCTTTCAAATTCTTCTTTTTGTTCATGCAGTGTCTTCTTAATAGCTTTAATTTCTTTAGCCATGTCATTGAATTTAAGGAGATTTGTTTAAACATCTCTGATTAGTTGCCTCAACTCTTTTACATCATCTGGAGGCTTATCTTGTTCTTTTAACTGGGCCATATCTTCCTGTTTCTTGGTATGTATTGTCGTTTTTTGTTGGTGTCTTGGCATCTGGCTTACTAGATTTATTCTGGGTGCAGTTTTCTCTTTAGTTTAGGACTTTCTTGCCCTTTCTCCCTTGCTGGTTGTACAGTAGCAGCAGAGGATGGTAGTTGGTGTTGTAAGCTCTGGAGGCTCAAGCTGCCTGCGTTTCCCCAGGGACCAGTGAAGTTTCTCCCACCTTTCCCCTTTGCTAGGATTAGGGACAGAGCCATAGCCGTGTGTAGTAGTTCAAGTCATGCAGGCCTAGACTGTAGCTGCCTGGAGAGTCCAAGGAAGGCATTCCCTTCCTGTGTTACCTGGGGTGGGGATGGAGCTGAAGGTGTGGGCAGCAATCTATGTCATGTAGTTCCAAAAATGACCGCTGTTGCCCTGGTAGACTTCTGGCTATTCAGTCTGTGCCAGCCGAAAGTACCTGCTGTTACCGGTGAGGCTGGTGCAGGTCCCGCCAGCTTCCTCCCTGCCAGAGGTGGGACTGAAGCCTAGGCTAGGGCTACAGTCCAATCTGGGTGGAAAGAAGGTGGTGCCTACTAACACTGTGATTTTCAATCAGCCCGTCTTCCTCTCATGCCAGGGGCAGAGTCGAAATGGTGGCTACTGGCATCTTTCCTACTTGGGACAGGTTCAAACTTGAGCTGTTCTTAGGGTTATACTTTAGCCAGCTAAATTTACAAATCAGTAGCTGAAGTCGGTGGCCAAGCGCCTCTTCCTCCCCTGTTTTTGGGAAATGGAGCTTCCAACTCCAGCCAGAGAATAGCTCCTGAGGTGGCTTGCACCACCAAAGTAGTATGAGCACTGGCCTCCGCAGCGTGGCGTGTAGTTTCCTGGAGAGGCTGGTGCAGCTCCCCCCAGTTTCCTCCCTGCCGGAGATGGGGCTGGGGTTTGGGCTAGAGTTGCAGTCCAGTCTGGATGGAAAGAAGCCGGTCCCTACCAGCACTGTGATTTTCAGTCCGCCCTACTTTCCCTCATGACAGGAGCGGAGTTAAAATGGCAACCACCGGCCTCTTTCTGACTTGGATAGGTTCAAACTTCAGCTGTTCTTAGTATTATACTTCAGCCAGCCTAATTTACTAATCAGTAGCTGAAGTTGGTGCCCAACTGTCTCTTCCTCCCCCATTTTTGGGAAATGGAGCTTCCAATTCCAGCCATGGAATAACTCCCTAGGTGACTTGTGCCGCCAGTGTAGGATGGGCACCGCTTTCCGTGGCTTGGAGAGCTCTACTCACAAATCTTCTCTGAATATGGGCAGTCTCCTCCTTCCATTCTTTCAAGGATGTTGCAGAATGCTCTTCTGGTCTCCTGGAGCCCCAGACAGGTACTTTAGATAGCTCCGGGTGATTACTAACTGCCCTGTAGCACAAGCTGACTCCAGGAGCTGCTTGCTTTGCCCCTATCTTGCTGGTTGTCCTGAGCCATTATTTTGTTAGCAGGGCTGGAACAGTCCTCCTCACTATTCTCCACTACTGAGGAAATAATTTCCAGAGTACATTATGATGAATTATGTATAATACATTGAATTATGAGTTTTTCCAGTCCATCTGTTGGAAATAGGCACTGTTCCTGGCCCTGTATGTGTATGTGCTCTCTAACACTCTTCCCTCCAACACTTTTGGATGATTCTTTACCCAGCCTTGGGTTGTTTCCTTACATGCATGTGCTATCAGTACTCTGCTAAATATTTTAGTTGGGGCCATCTGCGAATCTCCAGGATTCTGTCTTTGCAGCCCTCTTGGTACCTTGTCCTATAAACTTCATTTGCTTTGGTCTTCCCAGGATCTCAGTTCTATTTCCTCAACTCAAGGTGTCTGTCTGGCTCCATCTGGATTGTTCCTCCCTCAGATGCAGTTGAGAACTGTCTTAAGGCAGTAAGCTAGAGTAATCATAGAACTCACTTGTTTTTCATTGCCCATGGCTTACTCTCTTTCATTATCTGATGTCCAGCTTTGAAAATGTTGTTTTACGTATATTATCCTATTTTTTCTCATTCAGGAGTGAGGGCAAATCCAGTGCAATTATTCCATTTTGTCCAGAGGTAGTTGTCCATTAATTCTTCTTTATTAGATTCTCTTTTGTCCTAGTAGAATGTGAATTCTACATAAGGTATTTTGTGAAAAATAGAGATCGGTTGTCTGTTAATATTAGTTCAAGCCAAGAATTAAATGAGCTTGTTAATTTGAACCATCTCTTGAGGATAAGGTTAATTTAATTAAAACAATCTGGAAAAGACTTTTACTATGTTGTCATCTTTAACATGATCATAATAAAAACAGCTGTCACATTTTGAGCTTATCATAATATTTACTGCTTGTTTAATAATCTCCCATGCTGTATGAGAGTAGGAGCTAGGTCTGTCTTGTTCATCATTGTCTCTAAAGTATCCAGTACTGTGTCTGGTGTGCTTAGGTGCATACATTAGGCTAGTCATTTTAACTTTAAGTACACCATTTTGTGTCTACTTTTTGTAATGATTTCAAATAACTGAAAAACATAGACTAGAAAGATAAAGTGACACGGCTAATAAGTGACATAGCTGAGATTTGAACTCATTAGACCATGCTACCCTGGACCTACAATCTGTATACCGCTTTCTACTGCATTGAGTCAGGTTAATGCTATTCATCCCCAACTTTTTAAAACTGCTTTAGTTTAAAGCATTTTCAGTTCACCCATTAAAGTGCACAATTCAGTAGTATTTAGTATACTCATAGATACATGCAACCATCACCATAGATTCCTTTCATCCCTGCCAAAAAAAACACAAAACACACACACACACACACACACAAAACAAACAACAACAAAAACTCAACAAAAAACTCATACCCTTTAATTTTCATACCCTCTACTGCCATCTCCCCCAGCACCAAGAAACCACTAATCTGCTTTCTGTCTATAGATGTGCCTATTCTGGACTTTTTATAAATGGAATGATATTCTGGGTCAGGAGTTCCTAACTTGTTTTGTTCCATGGACTCCTTTGATCCATTTGTATTTGATGTTATTATTGACATAGTTAGATTTACATTTGCCATTTTACTTTTTGTTTTCTATATGTATCATGTCTTTTTTTGGTCCTGTACTATTCCTTTTTTGCTGCCTTTTGCATTAAGTGAATAATTTCTAATTTTAATTTCTTAATTTTTAAAATTATTTAAGAACTTTATTTCCTTAGTTGTTGCTTTAGGACTTAGCGTATGCATCTTATCAGAATGAGCTTCAGATTTATGCTAACTTAATTCCATTGAGATCTAGAAATGTTATTTCTATATGCTCTATTCCCTTTTCCCATTTTTGTGGTATTGTTTAACATATATCTATAAATGTTACAGACCCAACAATACATTGTTATGGTTACTACTTTATATCATTTTTTGTCTTTTAAAGAAACTGAGAGGAGAAAGAACATCAAGTGTATACTCATAGTTTTTTTGCTATATTGTTTATTATTTAATATTCCTGGTCCTCTTTATTTCTTTCTGTGTGTTTGAGTTACTGTTTTGAGTCATATCTTTAGCACAATAGAGCTTTGCTGCCACCTCCTTTAAGCTGTTATTTTCAAATATTTTACATTTCTTTATGATATAGGCTCAGCAATACATTATAGAGGTATTTTCTGTACAGTTGCCTTTTAAATAGGTTTAGAAAAGATAGAAAAGATGTACATTTATATTTCTCCTATATAAATACATAATTACCTTTTCCATTAATTTTTTTTTCCTCATGTGGATTTATTAGATTTAACCATCAGGGTCACATGTTTTCATCCTGAAGAGCTCCTTTTAGTATTTCTTATAAGGTGGATGTATTAGTTTCTTAGGGCTGCCATAACAAATTACCACAAACCGAATGGCATAAAACAATAGAAATTTATCGTCTCATAGTTTAGGAGGTCAGAGGCCCAAATCAAGATTGCACTAAGGGAGAATCCTCTTTTGCCTCTAGAGTCAAGTTTCTGGTGGCTTTTGGTGTTCCCTGGATTGTGACAGTGCCTGTGTCTCTCTAAATCTCCTTTTCCTTATTTACAAGGACAGCATCAGTGGATTTAGGACCTGCTCCAATCTAGTATGATCGCATCTTAACTTGATTTTGTTAAAATTGTCGATTATTAAAAATCTCAAGGACTATTAACAAGATTAGGTAAAACATTTATAATAGTTATATGTGGAACTTTTGCATTCTAAAATGTTACATTAAGAATCATTAAAAGAAACAAGTTATTTTATATTTGAATGTTTTTTGGTGTATATCTGTTTTAATTTAGTAAGGATAATTTGAATGAAATCTTATTTACAGATGATGACTTTGATCAGTTTGATAAACCTGGTGCAGAACGATCCTGGAGAAGAAGAGCTGCGGATGAGGACTGGGACAGGTATATACATTTTCCAAAAAAATGTGATAGTTTACATTGATTTGTACTATACTGCAGCTTGGCTTTGTAGAGCTCTCTAATGAACACGTTGCACTGACTACCTGATTTGCTGTTTCCTGAATGCACCTGTCCCTACTGGGCTAAAGTAAGGGAAAGAAGGGAGAGCTATCCAAGTAGCAGGCTGCCTAGTGGCTTCAATTAGTGGCTTCAATTCCAGGCCTTAATTGTGCAGGGGGCTATTGGCAAAACAAAGATCTTTCTTTTTCTCATTCTCTGTTTTTATGCTATGATGATATTAACTTTGTGGACATCTGTAGCTATTATTGTAATAGTGGCATGTCAGAGTTCCTTTTGCTGTACATCCTAACCACTGTTTGGCTAGACTTGAAAAATTTTGCCATTCTAATGCATGTAAAATTTATCTCACTGTAATTTCAATCTGCATTTTCACTATAATTTCAGTCTGTATTTTCCTGATTACTAATGAAGATGAAAATAGTTGTTTAGGGATAAGAACAAATGCGTGTACACATGCGTGCACGCACACACAATAAGAGTATAAAAAAATTTGGCAGTAATGGTAGATGTCAATATAGTATAATGGTTACCTCTGGTGAGGAGTTCCAGCAGAGGTTAGAGGACTGTGTTCTGGGAAAAATACACAAGGGGGCTAAATCTGAGTGGTGGGGTTCACAAATGTTGCTTATTCTTTAAAAAAAGTTTTGTATTTGAAATTGAAAAATTATCTTGGAACTGTAGACTATTAAAAAATGGACTTATGCAGTCTATTAGACTTATGCACTCTGTTAAAAATTACTTAGATCTAATGAATAAAGTTATTCCTATAAAAAATACAACCATGTCAGAAAGTGCAGATAGCTAGTTTAAAAAAAAACACTATGATGGGGATTTGAATAAAATATTAGATGAATCTTTTAGTAGTTTACTGGTAATTTGGATTTTTTCTTCTGTGATTTGCCTGCTCGTGTCTATGCCCAATTTTCTATTGCATTGTTTCTATAGTTTCTTATTGATTTTAGAGATTTCTTTATACTTTTTGGAAATTATTTTTTTGTTGCTTGCAGATATTTCTTCCCAGCCTGGCATGTTTCCTTTAAAATAGATTAAAAATAAACAAAACTTACCTTTTTCCTGAATGCTTTTTGTTCTTTTTGAATTAAAGATTTAAGAAACTTTTTATTTGGAAATAATTTCCAAACTTACAGAAAAGTTGCAAGAATAACAAAAAAAATTCCCATATGACTTTCTTCTTTCAGATTCATTAGTTGTTTTTTTCATTTTCATGTTATCATTCCATCT
>JAQZBX010087738.1:0-12836 GCA_029593785.1 Cabassous unicinctus | reverse complement strand
TTTATTTAACATACATACAGATCTTATTGTGAGGCATAATTTGTTCTGAAAGGTTTACAAATGACAATTTAGTTCTCAGAACACCTCTAGAGATTGACTCGATAATTATCTTCCTAAACATAGGAAGTTGAGGCTCAGAGAGGTTAACTTGAGCAGGTCTTGCAGTAGGAAGGTATTGGATGAAAGGAGGAAATGGCTGGATATAATAAGCAAGATTCAATGATCCAAAGGGTCATCTCAGACTCTTGCTAAATTACTAGAGAAACCCTGAGGTGGCCCACTGTCAGTCAAAATGGTTTAGGGACTGCTGAATTTTGTAACAGAATTCAAGGCAAGGCAGATAAAAGGGTGCCCTTCACAGAGTAGGTATGCAATGGATATTGTTGAAGGAAAAGTGAACGTAGAGCAATCATTGTATCAACAAGGGGAGAAAGTTGTTTTTTTTTAACAGCTCTATATAATATATGTTACATACATAAAATTGATCTATTTTAAGTGTTCTGATATAAAATGTATGGAATTATACAACTGTCAATACAGTCAGATTTTACCCAATATCATTAAAAGATCTTTGCAGTCAATCTCCACCCAACTGAAGCCATACCCCGTAACTGATGTTTTCTGTCATTGTAGTTAACGTTTTCTAGAATTTCATATAAATGGGAATTCATGAGGGACTGTAATGTTTTCTGTCTGACCAATATCATTTTGTATGATATTTTAAAGTTTCGTCCATGTTATTACTGGTATCCATAGTCAATTCCATTTTATTACCCTGTAGTTTTCCATTATATGTATATATCACTTTTTATTTTCTGTGTACAAGGGGATGGATATTTAGGGTTTTTTTTTTCCACTTTGGGGCAATTTTGAGAAGTATGACTATGAAATTAATAGAGAAATCTTGATGTTTAATTATGCTTTTAGATCTTCTAGGTAAATAAGTTGGGATGGAATTGCTGGGTCATAGAGCAAATGTAAATTTCTTTTCAAAACTGGCTGAGGAAGACCTGAAGTCCTTCAAGAGAAACTAGAAAATAACTCAAAGCCATATAAAGAAATAAAAATGTCAGGTAAAATATCCACATAGGTATGTAAAGATGTCAAATATTTTGTCTAAATACTTTTTGTACTAATTGAAAGTGTTATCAACAGAAATAATAGCTGTCATCTAGAATGTTAATATGGTAATACTTTGTCTATATTAAGAAAAAATAATTCTCAGGATAAAATGTTATCCCAATCTCTCTAAGTCATGATTAAAACACTCATTTTTGTAAAAATTATATCAAAATCTGATTGAATTAAAGAGTAGGTGCAGGATATAATTGAGGTACAGGAAGTGGCCATCTATATTAAAACCCTTAGTTAGGGCACCAAACTCCAGAACTGAGTTGTCTGTGGAAGCATCTGGATGCTAGAGAAGACATTAGTGGAGGAGAGAAAATGCTCAGCTGCATGTATATTGGTTCCAAAATCAGGGTCCCAGACCAGACTTGCCATATTCGTGAAACCAGGCTCCTTTGAATGTGCTAATTACCTGACCATTTTCTGTCTGATAACAGTGTCTGTTAAAATGTGTCATAAATAATGGTGCTTGTTTTGGGTGTCAATAGAATGAGTGAGTTTTGCTAAATATCCCAGTCCACAATATCAATACTGAAAAAGACTTAATTTTGTTTTCTGAGTTGCCATGCTTTTGGTTCAATGCAAATTTCATTTGAAATGGGCAATCATATCCCAGATATTCATTCTTGGCAAGACCTCTGTAGGTGCCAGACATGTCACATCATCCTCCACTGAGAAAATTCATAAGGAAGCCAAGTGAAGTAAGCGGTCATGGTCTAAAATGTTCAATTGCGAGTCTCATCCAGGCTCTATCCATGCTGATGCATTAGTACAAGTAAATCTGCACCCAGATCTTCTTGGGCTAGCTGGTAATACTAGAAATCCAAAAAGCCACTCCTCTCCAAATTTTCCTGCCCCTCTGCAAAGTCTGGATGTAAGTTTTTCCCTAAATTCAAAGACATCCCTAGCCATACCCAAGGAATCCCTTCCTTTGTTTTGACTTCCACATTGATAACCTATATTTTCTCAGAGCTTTTAGCATTGTCTCTTCATTCTGAATATTCTAGGAAAATAAAAGCCTGGAATGCAATTGCCTAGTCAACAAGACTAAGTATGGAAGGTATTTGCAAAGAAAATCATTTTTAATGTTTCAACATTAATCTAAAGTTATTCAAATATTTTTTCCATTATTCAAATACCTATTCTATTAGGTATCTATATTTTCACAAAATAAGTGATAATTCATATAATTATTTTTAAAGCAGACAACAAACATAGTCTCTGTTCTCTTATATCTCATGATTAAGGAAAGAAAAATCTTGACACAAATAATGAAATAATGTAAAAGGAATTATTATTGTGACTAAGAGGACTGGTTAGAAGTATATCCGTTCTTTCTAATATATAAAATTGACTTATAGAGGCCAGGGAAATTTTGCAAGGGAAATTCTGATTAAGTGACTACATTAGTCAGCCAAAGGGGTGCTGATGCAAAGTACCAGAAATCTGTTGGCTTTTATAAAAGGTATTTATTTGGGGTAGAAGCTTATAGTTACCAGGCTATAAAGCATAAGTAACTTCCCTCTCCAAAGTCTGTTGCCATGTGTTGGAGCAAGATGGCTGCCAATGTTCAGCCTTCCTCTTCCTATTAAGGCTCTGTTGTCCTAGCTTCTTCCAATATCACCTTTAGGACATCAGGCTCTCTAGGCTTTGTCTCTTTCCCCAGTGCTCAATTCTCTCTGGGCTCAGGCTTGCTTGTCTCCACAAGGCCAGCTGTAGACTATCAGGTGAACAGCTCGTCCCTCTTCCTGGGGCCTCTGCTGTATCTGTGGAGCTTTCTCTATTCCTCTGTGTTCTTCTCCTGTGTGTTTACTTCCCAGGTTCCTGCTCAAAACTCCAAACCCCCTTCTCTGTAGTGTGGTTTCTCTGTGAGTCCCTGCCTACCAAGGGGGCAGGGACTCAACATCTTACTGATATGGCCAATCAAAGCCTTAATCATTATTTAATTTACTAAACATGAAACCTCTGAATCCAATGTAATATAATATGCCCAAATGAAAAGACCAGTTCACAAATGTAATCCAATATCTATTTGTGGAATTCATAAACAATATCAAACTGCTACAGTGATCAAATGTACAATTAAGCAAGTGAAAGTGAAGTAGATATTTGAGCTTTGGCCATAGCACTGAAAAGAGGGGGTGTCTGTGTATTTGCTGAGCTACTTATATTTCTACCTTAGTTAATATGAGATTGTACATAGACATAGTCAACTAGTACCTCATCATTTCTATTGACCTGAAAAGTGTATGATATGGGACTATCCAACAGAATTGGAAAAGACATGCTGTGATATTTTGTTTTGTTCTCCTGTCACTTCACTTCTGGCCACAACTACTGTGAGGTGGATGTTGGAACAAGCAAAGAATGGAAGCTGGGTCTTTACAAACAATCTGTTATTGAAAAGGGACCATTCAAGAGTCTTCAGAACTTGGATCCTGAACTGTGGGTTTGAGAAATGGAGCATCCTGCTCAACCAGCACTATTCCTTTGACAATCCTGGATCTGAACCCTCAGTTACATTGTGTAGGGATTTTCCTAGATATGGATATGGGCAACATTTCCATTTGTGTCATTTAAAATGGATCCCATATGTTTACATTTACAGAAATTTCTACTATGTAGCCACTGCCCAAATTTTTGCTTCTTCAAATCCACTTAATGATGATAAGATCTTCCTAGGTGTCTGTTCTGCAACAAGTCCGAGCACTTCCACTCTATAATTTATCCTGGGAAAGGCAAATAAACCTTTGTCCTCCAAAAAAACATTTATAGAAAATTATTTTGTGCTCAGAGCTAAAATCCTTTTTGATTGGTATAGATATGGTACAAAGTTAAAGCAGAAAAATGTAGACTATTTCATGAACCATGAACATAAATTAAGTAAATGACTTTAAAATTACTTTGAAAATATTAAGTATATACATGGTTGTCTTCTCAGTGGTTTATATTTACAATTTATATAAACATGTACTGAATTTCAGATCAATTTCCAAATGTGTTCCTTTTTATTTTCTGTTAGACCAACTTTGAGTGTTATGGAGGTTTTAAGCTATGTCAACATTTGAGTATGACCAAACAAATTATATGATTTTTTAAATGATAAGGAAACAATAACTAATATAAGCAGTAAAAATAAATATATGTATGTTTCAAGTTGAGAAATGGATCAATTTTTGTATAATACCCAGAATTTAAAAGACAGTTTTTCACCATCACACCAAAACTTATCTAAGATTTAGGATTTTTAATCTACTCAATAGGTTTCCACAGCATTTACAGTAGTTAATGCTAGTGAGCCATTGCATAAGTGGAACTCTAACAGTTTACTCTAATAAGCAAGAAAATATTAACCCCCCATTCTGGGAAGTCCTGCTATTTTCTCAATTAGAGGGGCAAGAATCTCTTGAGAACATAGGCAGTGCATAATAAAAGAAAACAAACCAATATGTCAAACCCTCAGTACTATTGCATATAACTATGAACCTTACACTTTAAAAATTGAAACATAATGGTTAAGTCTGATGTCTGACTCTTCTACATCTGAATCTTGCCCTGGTTATACAGTACAATTTTTAAGATTGCTCTCTTTGTGGAATTCATTCATGCCCAGGAGAATAATTCCATTCTGTTTATTTTTGTTTTACATCTTGTTTTTGTTTGTTTGTTTGTTTGTTTACTCTCCTTTAATTACATCTAACTTCTTTTGCCTCATTATGTTGCAGAATGAGCATGTAAATATAAATTTATATATGTATATTCTTTATTAGATACTCTACATTACTGTATAGTTATATATTTGTATAAAAAGTGTATTCAATCATTATACAGAGTTTTATATATAAAGCCATGCTTATACACTTGATAGGCAATTTAAGAGATTTTTCAGGGTAAAAAAAAAATATCTGGAGGGAAACATATTTCAGGGGGATGAGGGCACAGGAATTGGAAAACTTGGAAGAGCAGCTGTTTTTCAGCTGAAGACCCAACATGGCACAAGGAAAGATGACCTGGTTTAGGCAGAGTTCAGGCTTCCCTAGAAGGATAAGAGAGTGGCTACAAACCTCTCGCCATGCACAAGAACATAGAGACTGTTCTTGTGCTGGGAAGCAGCTTGGTGGTGGAGGGTGATTCACTTGTCACCTTAGGCTTCTCTCTCTGTCTGTCTCTCTGAATCTGTACATTAATCTTAGGGAAGATTGCAGGCAGCTCTGAGCACACACAGGCAAGCGGCAGTTCCATCGCTCTGGCATTGAGCCCGAGGCCCTAGGCATGGATTAACTGACAATCCAGATAGCTCCCTCTGCTGCTGCAGCCTATTTCTGCTCAGATAAGTGCAGAGTCTGATAACAACTTGGGGCAGGCCATCCCTGTACCTCTGTAGTCTCCACAATTTTGCTTTGGCAGTAGCTGTAGTCAGGGAACTTTGAAGAGGTGAGAGGATGAAACATGCCCTCTCAAGGCAACTCTGTCTTTGACTAAATTCATTAAGATTAACTCTATTTTGTGAAAGTCAACCCAATCTCTCAATTCTCTTTGTGACCAAGACCAAAGTCATACGGAAGGACTCTGCATTCCTTTTTTCCTGAAGATTCAACAACTTCCTGGGCCATAAGCTGGTACATACCAGAACCAGAGACCTTCCTAGAGTTGCTCAGGAAATGGGCACCTCCTGACCACAGGGGTCCCATTGTTGGAGAGCCTTGAGCAATTACTAGGGATCTGCTCTTAGAGCCTTTCTTGAACCCTTCTTTTGGATCACCAATCTGACCCACTGGTGCCAATTTCTCCCTTCAAGTGACAAAGCTTATAAACCCAATCCACTAGCATTCTCCAAGAATATCCCTCAGTTTCTCCTGGCATTTCCCCAGACCCATTGCCATGGTTGTAGGTATGCCCTACAATGTCCGCTAGCTCCTTTAGAGAGTGCTCAGTGGTTTCCTCTAGCATTCCATTGGTGAAATGCTCCATGGGATCCTGAAACTCTTGCTAATGATGCACTAGCATTCCACTACAGTGTCCTGTGGCCTCTGCTAGTACTTCCCATACTTACCAGACAGGATTTCCAGGCCTCCTGTTTGCAGAATTGTACATAATTTTCTTCTCTGTTCCCTGCTTCAGTGTTGTCAAAAACTCAGATAAGTAGCCAGGAATAAAAGGTAGCTGATAAAAACAGGCAATCCCAAAATGGAAGCAAACCATGAAGCCTTTGATGACTTATTATCATAGTATAAGTAAGAAGGTAAACTGAGGAAAGATATCAACTCTCCTCTGGTTCATTTCCCTATGGAAAGGTATGACCAGTTTAGGGTCAGATGAATCAGCACAGACATGGGGTCATCTCACCACTGACGGAGCTCTGATCAAAATGCTCCTTCACTTTTATGGAGCTAAGGGCCAAGAGTTTAAAATACTGAGAATTTAGAGTAGAGAATGTGTCCTCAATGTCTCCCCCTCCTCCCTCCAATAAGGATTTCTCAAAATAGGCACCTAAGTAAGGCCTCCTTTAAAGGGAGTTCTCCTTTGCAGGCACCTGGGCTAGGAATGCAGAACACCATTTGCTGGCAGGGGGACCTGAGTCCTTGACAGCAATTCCCTTCAGAGACTGCAATGCTATGGCTTTGCACCATGTCTGGTATGGGGAGGTAATGCTCCCTGCAATGCCAGTAAGATAAATCCTTGTAATTGACCATGGTCAGGACTGAATAACAAAGAGGGATTGATCAGGAGCTTGACTCAGAGGGAATGAATATTGATTAAATTAGAATCAACATTATTCAGAAATTAAGGTCAACTATAATTCAATTTTTAACAGTAGCCACAAGAGAATTATAAATATTTATGAATATGTGATGCCTTTGTTGAAAAAGTATAACACTCTAAATTTAATCTATATTCAGGAGGGTACCGTGAATATGTATTGTTTATTGGAAAGGAAGTATATATTATATTTCAAATCACTTTTAGAATAAACACTTAGTGATAAAAATAGTCCTAATATGAACATTCATATTCCTAGAAGTTTGCTGTCTTCCCCTATTTTTTCATGACCTTTTCTTACATTTTACAGGCAACCACTCTTCTGACTATAAATACAGGGTCATAGCATGCATTTTGGAAAATTAATAATACAGCCTTGTTTGGACGCCATTTCAAAATATTGGATGCCCATTCTGAGATTCAGTGCCCTTTCTAAGAGAGGAAATAATGTCCCAACTCATTATGGCCAGCATAGCCATGTGATGTTCTTTGGCCAATGAATTGTGAACAAAATTAAAGACTGGATTTTAGAGCTAACATATTATTGGTACATCATTATAATATCTTTTCATTCTGCTATGAGAACCAGTAACATACCATATACAGGCTGCTCCTGAGTATAGAATATGGATCATGTGGAGTAAAGCCATGGCAAACACAGAAATGAGATGTGTTACAAATTGAAAATATTTTTTATTGCTCTCAGCGCAAAGACAAAATGTTATTTTGGTTACTGCAATATAAGGTGTTTGTAGCTGACTGATGCAATATCAAACAGTTTTGAAAGCATCTGCACCAAATTATACACACAAACACTATAATATATGAACACTTCCTTTGTTCTAAAAGCTCACCAATTTGTGCTTCCAGATTTATTTTTTCCAATCTATTGAATTTTTGGCAGTACCTCATTGTGGTAATAATTGTTATTTTCTACCAGTCTTAAATGTAAAGATCTTTTTGTCATGAACTATTTGTGCTACTGCTTCTTTGAAATTCCATTTTTTAGCTATTGGGAGTTATATTTACTTTGCTTTGCTTTGTGGTTTGCATTTCTATGCTTTTGTGGTGGCCTTGAGACAAAAATTCTTCATCATATTGCAATCAAATTCACAAACATGTTTAAATTGTGTGCATTTTCATATCCATTTCTCCTCCTTTCAAAGAAATTCTTTCCCCTTTAACAATTATGAAAATATCTTCCCAAATATTGTCATATTGTTCTATATATTTTATTTTAAATCTGTTTAGAGTTAGTTTGTGTAGGTTCAGAAATATGAATGTAATTTCTTTTTTTAATATTTTTATTTTTGTAAAATTTGTGTGGACTTTTATTTCTCATTTACTTTTGGATTTGATCTACAGCTTATCTAAGTGCTGATTCTTTTGTTTTTTTTGGATTCTTATGTATTTTATTTTCATTGTCTTTTCTTAAGAGGATCTTAATAAAGTTTGTGAATGGTCTTCTTTGTCTGGTTCTATACCAAAGTATGCTTCCATCCTGCACATTTTAAGTTCTATGAGGTTGATCTATGAGCTTTCCCTTTTAATAGTTGCTTTTATGAGAGTAAGCATATTCCTTCCAAATTTTTATAACAATTTTCATAATGAATAAATATGTAGTTAGAAAAGATATCTCTTCTGCAAATAAGGCATTATCATGTAATCTTTTAAGTTAGGATTGTTAATAAATTAATTAATTTTCTAATGTTAAACCGCTTATAATCTGAGATATACAATTTGATCATGACATTTTTAATATCACATTTATGTAGAATTTTAACAAACTTTTTCATTTATTTTTGAAATACCTATTTTTCTTATCATATCCTTTTCCATTAAGTTCCATTTTTTTCTACCAAAATTCCTCCCAAAGCTTTCTATCCTCTTTTTTAATTTGGAATATTATATCATATACCTTTTGAATATCTGTTAGACTAATTCTTCCCTTCAACAATCTTTTGAAGGGAATCTCTCATGGTTATCTCATTTATGTAGTATCCTAAGAAAGTGTAAGTGCACATCAGGGAACCAAATACATGTCATTTCTGAAATATTTGTCCTCATATCTGATTCATATTTTCTTCGTTAGGATCTTCTCTTTAATATCTTTATCACTTATGCCTAAATTATCATGAACAATTATGTAGGACTTTTTTTTTGTTTGTTTTCTACATGTCATTTCAGATGTAAGATCATGTCATTCTTACTTATATCAATTTAATATTTGTTTAACTTATTCTTCCCTTCATTTCTATTTTCTTATTCTTTCCTCATATTGCAAGATTAATTCAGGAATCTTAGTCAAGTCTTTCATTTTCCTCTATTTTTATAACAGTTAACATTTCCCTTCAGATAATGCCATTCATTGATTGTGCCACAAGATTATATGAGGAATGCAACATTCCCCTTATATGGCATGCCAGTAAAGTCCTTGTAATTGCCTATTGTCTGGACTGAAAATCACATGTAAGTTGTTAATCAGGTGCCAGACTATTCAACTCACCGTGATTTTTCAGGACCCAAGTCAGAAATAGAAGCTAATTGATAAAGCCCCCAAATGAGTCCTATTTTGAGTGCTGTCTAAAAAATTACACAGTGTAAGACAATGGTGGACAAAGTCTATGACCAAAATCACTTTAAGCAGGTTGATCAGGATTGTCTGGAAGACTGAACATATCTGTGAACTACAAACATTGCCAAAAGTGGAAAAGATGTACTATAGTATAATTGGTCTGTTTTAGAAAACCAGAGGGCTTCTTCCATGAGAGTCTGTATGAATCTTTTTCCCAGATCAAGGCATTAGGTACAGCACAACTCTGACTATTAAGTTGATGCTGACTTGAATTGCTTCCACAGATATAAACAGTGTCAAGATAGAATACACATAGAAGCAGCACAGTCGCAATGGCACATGAAGTACCCTTTGATCTATAAAGTTAGGGTACCACAAACAGGATATATACTAATTTAACTAGGTTCCCAATATGGACTCCCACTGTGGGGCTTTCTGCCCTGGGTTCCCTAGTACATTTTCAATAATTTATTTTTATTCATGATTTAGAAGGATTACCCTCTGTATTAATCAGCCAAAGGGGTGCTGATGCAAATTACCAATAATCTGTTGGCATTTATAAAAGGGTATTTATTTGGTGTAGAAGCTTACAGTTACCAGGCTGTAAAGTGTAAGTTACTTCCCTCACCAAAGTCTATGGCCACATGTTGTACCAAGATGGCTGCTGATGTCTGCAAGGGTTCAGGCTTCCTGGATTCCTCTCTTACTGGGGCTTGCCTCTCTCTGGGCTTAGGCTTGCTTCTCTCCACAGGGTTCCTCTCTTCTTGGGGCTTGCCTCTCTCCAGGCTTAGGCTTGCTTCTATCCACAAGGCCAGCTGTAGACTATCAGGCAAATGGCTCATCTCTTCCTGGGCCTTTTCTCCTTCCTCATAACCAAGCTCCTCTGTGTGCTTGCTACCCTGGGCTCCAGCATTAAAACCCCCAACATCAAAACTCAAACTCTGTCCTTTGCCATGTCTTTATCTCTGAGTCCATGCTCACCAAGGGATGGGGACCCAAGATCCTGTGGATGTGGCTCAATCTAAGTCCTAATCATAACTTAATCATGCCCAGAGGAACAGACCACTTTGCAAGCATAATCCAATACGTATTTTTGGAATTCATAACTATATCAAACTATGAAACTGCTACACCTTCGAATGTAACCCAGGCTGGTGTTACCTTGCCCCCATGCATAAGCCAATTAAGACCATTCTTTACTATTCCTTAAAACATTAAATCATACGAAGCATGGAGAGTCCATTTGTGTACCATGACTGGGCCACTGATGTGTAGCTTAGGGTACAAATCTGGGGCTGTTATCCAATACAATATGTTCAGTAAAGCCAAACAGAAAACAAATGTGTTCTTGTAGGGCATGGATATTGTGGCATGAGTCAGTGGTACAAATGGACATGGCTAGACCAAACCTGGGATCAGTATCATCTGTGGTCAGAATCCAGCCAGACCTTCTGGATGAGATGAGAATCATAATGAATTACCTTCTCAGAACTTCCTGGCCCACTGGCTTAGGAATGATCCTGGACAGTACTTTTATCCTTGACAAGGATCTGACAGGTAGGGCAGGCTTCATATTCTATTCCAGATCTTCTGATAGCAGTGGAGGCTTGTGCATGCAGTCCCAGTCTAGGAAGGTATCTGAATTTTCATGGACTGTCTTATTGTGGATCCAGGTGGTGATTTGCCATACTCTGCTTGCTCTGAACTATGCAGGTTCCACATGTAGAAGAGAACCAAGGTCTGTTTGAGGTAATGGTATCCTTGTCCATGAATGGTCCTTCCTAGGGAATATTCACATGGGTAACAAAAGGAGAAGAGATGATTTTTATCCAAATGCTTTGTCCCCATAGGGGAGCTTATTTTATATACCTGTCCAAGACTTGCCAGTGGCCAGACAATGTGGCCAAGTCCATAAGTCAGTCAGCTTCACAGTCCCTCATATGCCCTCTAGAATGGCCCTAACTACTGCAGTTCCAATCAGAGTATAGGGTGAAGGCTGGCAAGGATGCACATAGAATATATCAATACCACTAATGCATTCAGTAATTAGAGTCATACAATGGACTTATGTAGGGACCATATGAGACTCAACATAATTGGGCTTGGCAATTGTCTCAGTGGCAGTGTCCTCTGACCGAAATCAGAAAGCATTATCTGTTTTAATCTCCTTTAGGTTTTAGTTACACGGATCATGGTACACTGGAATCTAAAAGGTCTCAGGATGATATTTATTTCAGCCACATTCCTTTTGACCTCTAACCTTACCACAGGGCCTTTGTGTCCCTGGAGACAGAGGGACCTCAGTGGAGGGATCCAGATAAAAATAGTTTGGGCCCTCTGACCCATCTCAAGGCTCAAAAGTAGGAGCAGAAGGAATAGCCCAGTGACAGTCACAGGGGTCAACAATATAGGACAGCAGAGGTTTCTTTGGTCAAGAAGGTAGAGGCAGCTGGGAGCCCAGCAGATCAACTGTTTTCAAGCTGAGACTCCCAATATCTCTGGAAGCAGAGCACAACTCTAGCAAAGCTGTGTCCGGGTGGCATGGACAGCCCTCATTAGTGGGCAATCTCATAGTTGGGGGGAGTTGTTGTTGCTGTTGTTGTTTTCACAGCTCATCTCACCCTGCTCTTTAATATGGAGGCAGGATGTGCTGGTTATCCAGGGCACATACATTCAAGGGGCTTCACTACCCTGGTGCTCATGGCATGGTCCTCTTTGGAATCCTGGCCTGTGACAAAACTCAGAAAGGGAAACCTCTGCTGCAGCAGCTGCTCAAGTGTGTCCAGTGGGTGTTTCTCCCCTGAAAGCAATTTTGGGGTAGGCTTCTCCTCCAACCCTGTAGTACCTGCCATTGCTCTTTTCATGGTGGCTGCTGTCAGGGAACTCTGAAATGGGTAGAGGATAAAACTTGCTCACCTCAAACTACACTCTCTCTTACTAACTTCAAGAAGATTTCCTCTATTTTTGTGTAAGCAGAAAGGTTACAAGGGGGGCTGCAGAGGATCATTGGGGGGTGTCGGGGATGGGGGATTCATGGGAATAAGTCCATCTGAATATACATGAAAGATATATAAAATTGTTCAAACGATCAAGGGATGGGGCATGGTCATGGTGGGTAGAAAATTACTCAATGAGGGAATCTGAATTCCCACCCTGGAGAGCTCTACTACATTCCCCAAGGGAGCAGCAACCATCCCCAGAGTGCAGAGGCAGTGTCTGGCAAAAGAGGATGGCCCACTGATGGGTTCTTGTTATTGAGGACTAGCCTTATGAGTATTTGCTCTTCTAATTGAAACTTAGTCTACTGTTATGGGGTGCCTAAGGGTTACCACCTGAGAGCCTCCTTGTTGCTCAAATGTGGCCTCTCTCTAAG
>JAQZBX010087737.1:0-12833 GCA_029593785.1 Cabassous unicinctus | reverse complement strand
CTTGACAGATGTTTCAGGGTGTTAATATTGATTTCTGAGCTTGAGGTTCTAAACCTGAAATTTACAATGGATCCTATGGAAAGCCATTTGATGTACTTCAGTGGGGTTCCCAGTGCTGACCTTTGTCTTAAAAGATCATTAGGTAATTATGATTTGTTACACCCTAGAGAATAAAACTTGTATTGCTAACGAATTGTGTCACTCACACTTGGCATCTCAACTGAGCTGGTACTCAGTGAGCTGAAGCAGTGGCAGAAGGTAATGAGGCCGTGCATGGCAGTCATGACCAATGTTCTAATGACATTTCCTACAATGTACATACATCCTGCATTTTGTTTTATTTTGTTTTATTTTAATTGAGGGCTTAGGAAATGCTTCATGCTTCATAAACATTCTGTTATTTTCAGATCAATCTACTATTGTGGAAAACTTAATGAACAAATAGATAATGGCCCTGCTGAGTTGTTCATCATTTCTTATTCACATCTCACTAGCTTCACACCCAGTCCACAGGTCCTCTTGTCTCTTGTTTACTTTTTTGTCAGACAGTCATGTTCAGAAAGCTAGGCTCTACTGCAGGAAAAGATGGTAAAGACTAGAGCAGCTCCCACTGAACTACTTGGCATCTCACTGGTCTGTCAGTTACATGTAATGTCCCATGGTTGACATATATTTTTTTTAAATAAATGATCAAAATAGAATTGTTTCTTCCATTCATTTTTTTAGATGCATAGAAGTATTCATGGAAATACCTGCCTCCAGGCACATGTGTGATGTGTCATTCCAGTTTGCTATGTTCAAGTCCTAATGGCCAGTGCATGTGGCTTGTGAGCCATGACTAACAGAAGACAAACTGCTAGGTATCTCAGTGGTCTGCCGTGGTGTTCTCCTTGCCTTGCTGCCTCTACTGATCTCACCTTGAAAAATTTGAAACAATAAAAGGAAACAGGTTAAACATGTAAAATGGATCACCAGTTTTTGGAATGATTATAGGCGGGGGATCTCAAATACATTCTGTTCTCATTCCATCTGGAATCTCAAAATTCCTGGAAGGGAAAATTCCTGGGCTGGAGAGGAAGAGAAAGATTTTTTTCTTGGGTATAGGAAATAAATTTTATGTACTTTTAAAACTCTTAAAGGTATATTTTACATAGTAATTACTTTAAAAAAAGGAAAATAATAATGATGAAGGTGTCTATCCTATGTGCCTAATCTAGAGGTGGCATAAAGCAGCTACTCATTGAATAATTGGTAAGTTTTAAAAAATGATTAAGAATAGTTTTATTTCCTATAAGTCTTGACAAAGTAGTACACAATTTTCAGCATTATCCCTGTACCTTTCTCCTGTCAAGAAAGACCAGGTAGAAAATGGGTTCCCAATAAAATGGAATTTTAGGGCAACAAAAGTCTAAAAGGCCACAAAAGAGAAATAGCACCATTGTCATTTGAACAATGACTAGTTACTTACATTTTTTTGGCATTGTTAATCACTGAATCTGGGTTTTCCTCTAAATTCCACACAAAGCATCCACTACACAACACTTTTATCATAAAATACCTGCTTTCTACACACGTTTTAGGACAAGCTACCACCAGAAACAAATCAGTACAAATACATCAGGGGCTGAACAATCTCAGTAGCGGGTGACACACATTTTGCAAAATTCTGTGAAACATAGGGAATGAATAGGCTGTGGGCAAAAGCAAATGAGGGAAAGTTAAGGAATGAAATATGTTAAATATTAATAATTAAATCAGTCACAGTACTGAATTTTCTGCAAAAGAAAATTAACATTTAGTAATACACTACCAAATTTATCTCCAAAGAGATTAGTGCACTGGCAAAGCGTTCCAATAGCAGTGGAGAGCTGTGGACAGCAGGTACCGAAATCACCCCAGCTTCTTTTGGCCAGTGTCTGCTTCACTAATATAAGACTGCCCTCTTAGAATCACAGTCATGGCTCTGAATGATGCTAGCGATTCAGGATGAGTGAAAAGAAGAAAGCCTTGCCTCCATGATCTATGTCAAATATAAGGGTCTCAAGATTCATGTGTGATAAACTGGAATGAGGGTCACAGTCCTCAGAGCATGTTGTCATACGTCCATGCTACCTTAAGTGGTTAGAATTTGATATTTTCAACATGACATGAATAAGAAAAATTTCAAGGCCAGAAAAAAAGAGAAATAAATAGGAAAGTGAAGACCAGGGGGGAAGTCTCATCATTTTTATTTTTTGGGCACTGAGATTGTCTGTGCCCTTGGCGTTTGTCTAGGGGTTGCATGTTTAAGCCACAAGATTTTAGAAGGCTCAGATGATAGATTATTTAGTAGAACTTGGAACATGTAGCATGCTGTCTGGATTGATAGGTGGGAAAACTCAGTCAAAAGATCCTAAACAGAAGGGAAAGGTGGATGAATTTTCTTAAAAGCAATATTAGAAACACTATGAATAAGCAGAGTACCTTGGTCTCTCTAGCTAGTTACCAGTGAGTGGTAGACACTATAATTCCCCATTTCACTACCGAGAATAAGCTTCTATGAGGACTCAACTGATGACAGCTTATATACCAATAAAAGCCTTTTTGCCATGTATATCATCCCCATATCCAACATGACCACTTGCCTCAAGTACCAGCTCTCCTTCTAGGCCATTGGAATGACATATGTACTTGTAAAACTCATACATTTATATTTTACATAATAAATACTCAAAAATATGAAAATAGTGATGATGACGGTGTCTTACCTTATGTGCTTATGTGTCTAAACTAAGCAGCTACTCACTGAATAATTGGTAAGTTTTAAAAAATGATTCAGAATAGTTTTATTTCCTGTAAGTCCTGACAAAGCAGTAGGCAATTTTCAGCATTGCCCCTGCTCCTCTTAGTAGACTCTCATGGGCAGTGTTCTTTGGAGCTTCACTAATAAAATGCTGCCCTGTTAGAACCACAGTCATGACTCTGAAAGGCCAGAATGACAAGTGCTAACAGAATGAAAGTGTTCCCCTGTTTTCTAGCATGATTGAGGCTCTTATAAAGAAAGCTCAGCATCAAGGAAGTATTGCTTGGGCCAGACCATAAAGTCATAGCTATACAATCTCATAGTTCATGAGTTATATCTGTTACCAGTCTGTACAAGATATCAGGTTAGCTTACACAAAGACCGATACATGACAATTGCCTCTAGTATAACATGTTTTTTCTCCCTGTTCTCTTTTTATATAAGAATAAGCAAATAGATGAACAAGAGGAATGAATGAGATTGCTCCTTCATTTTTATATATGCCTGATCGGTGACTTTGGGTTTTTCTCCAAAATTAAACTCCATTACCCATCTGATATTATTTGGTAACAGAGTACTGGAGACATTTATTTTTGTTTAGTTCCCAGAACAATTGCAGTATCTATGGAAAAATGAAAAGTAATTTCTTCTTGAATCATGGCGTATATGTATCTGCCTCTGTGATAAACATAGCCCAAGCAAGTATGGCCAAGGAGAATGAGTAGGGGAAGCAGAGGACAGGATGGGCAATGAGCATATAAGGGTATGAGTAAATGGCCTTAAGTGAATGCTTGAGGTGAGCAAATATATGTGTTGCTATTTAAGGTATGCATGAGGAGAGATGGTAGGTTAAAGAAAGCCTTGGCCTTGAGCTGCTATGTTTGTTAGCCTTGAGCTTGGCTATGTATAGACACTATATTAGTATGCAACATCACAATAAGTGAATGGAGAGGGAATGAATGAGAGGAGTGAATGAGGCTCTGCCTTTACTTGTATTTCTGCACTAATTAAGTACAAAAGTGTTCTCAACCATGTCGTGGTATGGATCTCACCAGGGAAAGATGCTTTGCAGTTTCTCACAAAAGCAAAGTAAGGAAGGTAGGCAGTGAGAAACTTACACTAAATCTCCTCATTAATGAAAAGCTGTTTTTAAAGCGATTTGCTTTGGTTCACAGCTTATTTTCAAGATCAGGATTAATATAAATTGTAAATTTATGGAAAGTAGAAATACTTAAGTGACAGCAGGTTCTCTACATAGTTGTCCTCTGGGGATACATGACTTGGAAGGATGTGGCTTGCAAAGCAGGTTGCATAACTGCTTTGGACTGCTGTGCATGTATTCTTGATGTCCAGAACAGCTGCATGCTTGTACAGGTTTATATCTTGAATTTGAGATGGAGTCTCCTGGGCATTATAAAGATTTACATGGGGAGTTCAATTGTAGTATATACAGCTCACACCTTCATGTAAACTGTAATGATAATAAAAACTACATTAATAGTAAATACTTTATTAAGCTCTTAATATGTGCAAGTCCAAGTTTCACTCATTTAATCCTTACAAGAACACTATGAGTTAGATTTTATTATCCATAGATTAGAGATGAAGAATATGAGTCACTGAAAAGTTAAGAAATTTCCCAAGGTGATACAGATAGCAAGTGGTAGAGGCACACCTTGATCCCAGGTAGAATGGTTCCAGAACCTACGATGGGACTAGTCTGCCTGTGCACACACTAGAATTGGAGTTGTATAAAAGTTAGATGTGGGGAGCGGATGTAGTTCAAGTGGTTGAATGCCTGCTCCCCACATACAAGGTCCCGGGTTCAACCCCTGGTACTTCTTTAAAACAAAAAATTAGGTGTACAAATTATATCCATGCCAAAGAATACTTTGTTAGTATAGCATGCTATGAGTGCTATTTAACGTGTACCATATTTTGCCAATTCTAAGACACCCATTTTATTTACAAATTAATACTTCTGAAAATGAGTTTCATCTTAGAATTGATGATAAGAAAGCGTTATGTTACAGTTTAATTGGCCACATGTTTTCCTATCTTGTCGAATCCCAAAATAACAATATGTCTTACAATCAATGTCATCTTATTGTCAGTAAAATACAGAGGTATTTTTTAATATCTGAGTACAATAATTTAAGGGGTGGTATATGAATGCAGATAAAATAATGCTGGTAGAAGTGTATATATCTGTTTTCTGGTGGGATTTTAATATACCTGCCCTAACAAAGACTACAGGATGAATGTTTCCTCCAGGACAGGGCCCACTGATAGGGTAGCAAATATGAAGTAATACCATTAAAAATACAGAGTGTAAATTGGAGGGAAAAAAAGTAATGATTAACTTAAAATACATGGAACAAAAACAAAGAAGTGCATGTTGGTAAATGAGCAGAGAAGGGGTGATGATTGCATAGAACAGAAAAATGAAGACGCTCAGAAGTTGGAGTCAAGTTCCCCATCGTCATATTTCCAGCTCTGCCCTTTTTAAATACAAGTACCCAAATTGCTTCCCTATCAGTGGGTCCTGTTCTAGAATTGTGCATCCTCTATTCTTTGAGACAGGGTCGGTACATTAAACTTCCTCCAGGAACTGACACATACCCATCCGGCAATGTTCTTTTCATTCATATGCCAAAGTTTCCTAATCTCTAGGAGCCTCGATTTCCTAATGTGAGAAATAGGGACCATAAATCCACCTTTGAATTGTTTTTCTAAGAACTAAATGAGGTCATGTATGCCAAGCTCCTGGCACATTGCAAGTACTCAAAAAAATATAGTGGTTATTATTCTTTGGAAAATGGGACTGAATCAGAAGCATCACATTCTTTTCCCTGTGCCTGGTTATTCAGTTATTGATCAATGGTTTCTGATGTGTCACACTACTGTGTCACTAGCACCATAGCTGCAGCATTAACCATGTGCCACCCTGCAGGGCATTTCCATGGGCAGCAAAGCTTTCCAAGAGAAATGCTAGTGCCTTTTCAGGGCATTTAATTCTCAATGTTCATGTAAATATCATTTGTATGAATCAAAATTCATGAAATCTCTTGCAGTAACTACATGTTCTGTTACAGTTTTCAGATTATCTACCAATCAATCTATCTTTCTATTTAGTCAATAAATTCTCTGCATAACAGTGTTCAGATATTATCCTTATTTCAGGTTCTATGTCTATATAATAATGCCTACTCTTTCTAGGGACAAATCCTGAAATATGAATCTCCCTAACAATTTTACAACTATATATCCCCAGTGGGCTTGGGTGAGAAACCATGTGCTCTAGTACTGATCCATCACTCTTACAGGGGTGGGAGAGGTGGGCTGTGGAACTCAAGCATGTTTCTAATACTGAGGGTAAATTAGTGTTTTAATGATGGGCACAGTGCACATGAGTCACATTTTTAGCTGGAGAAAGCAAAACTTGCAGTGAGTCAATATTTTTTCTGGGAACTAGGTATTCTGTCTGTTTTCCGTCTCAAAATTTAATCCCCAGTGATTTTAATCACCCAAATTAGATGTGAAGATGAGATGAAGAAGGGGACCAAATCATGAACTCAAGAGTTTTACTTCTATTCCTGATGTTTGCTTCCATATTATAAACGGGAAGTATGGGGTCATCAAATTAGAAACTACATATAATGAACTATAAAAGAAACCATTCTGCTTTTCAGGACTTAAACTAAAAAAAAAAGTATTGATGGCTCAGTTTTGTTTATTTTTATTGGTCTTCAGAATTAAACAAGATCTTAGAGATTTAGTATCCCGCCTAAATCTACATCGTCTTAATGACAGATGCTCAGACCTAGGTACTGGGATTATTTAAGGCTGGATGACCACTGCTAGGGATGCTATAGACAGATTGTGTCTTGGCCACAGATGTAAATCAAGTATATAGCCCTTTGCCTGTCATGCAAAGGGCATTCAATAAATGCATATTTGATAAATCGATGAATTTCTAGTTTTCAAATGTTGGGTTTTATTACACCTAAAGTTTGTTCTAAATCTAGTGTTCTATATTTGATATAAATCAAATCTATATACAAACATGCTCTATATAAAAATTTTAAATTCTCTAATTTTTCAAATTATTTTCTTGTCTTTTGAGAACATGAACTGTATTTAGAGGAAAAGGTTGTGATTTAAGGCTATCACATCTATATTGAATTCTCAACAACATTGCTTTTGTATTGTATAACTTTGGGCAGGTTAGTAAATTGAGCTTCAGAATCTAAGTGTATACAATGGAAATGATAACGCCTACTGCCCAGACTGTTATGAAGATTAAATAAGCTTACATGGCATATAATTGGAATTTAAAAATGTGGTTTCCTATAGTCTTCTCCCTAAATTAATAAGAAAATCAAAGTCTTCCACTTAAGTATAGTCTGGGTACAGCTAGTTGGTAAAAAATACTTTTTAAAAAAGAAAAACAAAAATTTTATGCCCCATTTAGTTAAACCCTACTATATTCTACTACTCATTCATTTCCTAAATACTGCATGGTAGCTATTATTTATGAAATCTATCTTGGTAGTATGGTATATATACAATAGGATGCTGTTTACCTTTACAGCACTTTGGAAGAGATTGTCTCCTGTTTTTCCGAGTACAACAGGGCAGACAAATAAGAAATTGGCTGGAGTTGGCACTCAACTTAGACCTCCTGATTCCAGCTCTTAACTCTATAACCCAGGACCCTGTAATGGCTTGCTTGATGAAATTTAAAAAAAAAATTAAAAACGAAAAAATAAAATAAAGGGAAAAGCCAATATGAATTCATTTAGTTTGCCTTTCAACAAATATTTAAGCATCTGTTATTTACTATAAGGTTAAGCAGTTTATTAGAAATCTCTTCTAAAGGGTCTCCTTTGTGAAGGCCAGATGCATTATTGATCAATATTGATCCTCACTGGCAAGGTCATTGACTCTAGAAGGATCCAGAGTAAATTAGAAACACAAAATTCTGTTAGGCAGTGATTGGTAATAAGCAAAATTGAAACTGAAAAATTTTACTTTTATTGACTTGTTTCCTTAATATCTTGATACACAGTTGTCAATGGCATGTTGGGAGGATATGGTTGGACTTTGTGCTCATCTCACAGGCTTCTTTTCAACCTGAATATCCTTTGCTGTCTTAAAGACTCTTATTTTATTTGACAAAGGGGTCATTGCTCATTAGAAGGCTTGAAAACCACAGTTTTAGGGAATATCCTAAGAAATCAAATCTATTCCAAGTATCAGAAATGTCACAATCTCAAACTGTCAAGTGTTTCCCTGACTTGTGTATATGAATAATCACCCTGCATGCTCAAGACCCATGGCAAGTTTTATTTTAGGAGCTCTTCAAATCTATTTTTCTTCTTTTCCTGCCCATTCTATTCTGAATGTAGAATATTTCAGCAAATATGCCCTTGATTGTCGCATGGGTCCCAGAAACTGTTATCTTTGTTCTGTGAACTATTACAACCATGGTCTCAAGTCTTAAAATATTTAAGCAATTAACTGCCCCTTAAATTCACAGTGGCAGTGGTCTGGTACTTGTGTGATACTTCCCAGTGTGATGATCTTCTGCTTCTACAAAGACTTTGGGAATATATTTTATTCTAGCTTCTGCTCACCTCTGCCTTCCCTCTATTCCCTCTGCAGATTTTCTGTCTGACCAGTATGTTACATTATTCTGTTTCAATAGCTCCAGGGAAACAAAAATTAGATAGGTATGATTTATTTTCTATACTCTTCTTTACCATTCCTTTGGACCTTCTTCATTTCTACATTGCCCACCCAATTCCATTTGTCCAGTGTGGATGCATCATGATATTGGGCCATGTCTTCTAGGACAATATCTTCTTGCTGCCCAGACCGCATAAGGTTACCCCAACCAATATTTTCTGTTGTTTCTGGACAATTTCCTACACCACCCCTCACCCTCTCTCCCATCCCAGGATTTCAGTGTTACTTGTTTATTCATTCATTCAACATTGTTAACGGCCTAAAGAGAGTTGGGCCAGGAAAAGAGGATAAAATAGTAGACAAAAAAGGACATGATCTCTGCCCTCAGTAAGACTTGAATACAGTGGGGGAAACTTTCAAGTAAATTGATAATGGCAACATGTCCATTTGATAGAGTAATGCCAAGTTGACTCAGGATCACATAGCAGGGGCACTTACTCCTGATTTCAGTCTTGGAGGAATGCTTCCCCAAAGCAGTGAAAAAGAATACTCAAGTGAAGGAGAGAATTGGGGTAAGGAAGGGAAAGAGCATTTCAGGAAGAAAGAACAGTATTATAAAGACCTAGGAAGGAGAGAAAACATAATATTTGAGGAACTAAAAGATGTTCGGTTTGAAGTTTAGATAGGCAGCAGCCAGATCCAGTGGAATCCTGCAAAAATTTTTACTCATTGTCTATACAATAAAAGAGGCTACTGAAAGATTTTTAAAAGGGAACTAAATGATGATTTGGAGATCTAGAAAGATTGCTCTGGCTGCAGTGTGGAGGATGGATGGAGAGAGCAGGCCTGGGGGCAATTCTGAAATAAACACATACACATTTCTTTTAGCACCAAAATGTATTGGATTTGAGCCACAAATCCTTAATCAAAACCTCTTTCCTTTGCTCTTATAGCAATTAACTGTATCTCTAGAAATAGATCACAAATAGAGAGACATGGTTTCCCTAAGGAATGGAACTTTATTGTTCCTCCTTTTTCCCCCTACTTTTCTAAACCCTCCCTCCTCAAAATGTGGCCCGTGGACCAGAACAATCAGCATCTCCTGGGAGAGTTTGGAAATGTGGATAGTGATTCTTACCCCAGCTCTACTAAAGCTGAATCTGCTTTTTAAAAATTCCCCAGTTGATTCATATGCACGTTAAAGTTTGAGAAGCCTGTTCTAGCAATGTAGTGTAGACTCCCTCAGACCTTAATTTTATTTCATTCTCTTAAAGACTAATTTCAGTTTATCAGTGAGATTAAACATGGGCACTTGTGTAAATATTAAAATAGCTTTCAACTTTAGACCTCCAAGCACAGTAATTCTCATAGGTGATATTTCCACGGTAGTCCTGGTTTCAAGGTGGACTGATTGCAAGTTTTGTGCAGAGTCTGAGGGCTTGACCAATAAGGGTTTTCCCAAAATTTATCTCTAGCACATAATGTATTTTTGCCTTCCAACATTTCAACTGGGTGTCAGGACAACCTGCACTATGATAGCCTTGCAATATCCAAATTTTTCAGCCTGCTTGCAATTGCCTCCAATATGTGTGATGACCCTCCTTTCAGTGATATTATTTCAAAATGTTGCTTAGGCAACTATTTCATTTCTAAATTGACACTTAAAACTACTGTTTCACAACATCCATAAAGCCTAATCACTTCCTTTTGCAAATTTTTCACAGTGACAGTTTATGAGAAAGAAAGAAATGAGTAAGTAAATATCGATAGTTTGTTTGGAAAAGGAAACATTGGGTTACTATTTGGGTGCAAAGAGATTCGGCACAGCATCCTATGTCCATAACTTTTGTCCTTTAAGTCTGGTCCAGAAAGAATTGATGGCAATAATTATGACCTCCTAAGGCACAATAAAGTTCTCAATCACTAAAAACTCTCCGAGAATATTAAGAGTTACATACCCTGGGGCAGTGGAAATAAACACTGGCCTAAGGGGGAGGAGATCTGGGTTCTGATCTTGGCTACTTTACTAATTAGCAAAGTGATCTCGGGCATGTTATTCTTAACGGGCCTAAAAGGCCTCATCTATAAATGGAAACAATAGAACAGATAACCTCTGAACATTTTAAGATTCCATGTGCTTTCCATTTATCTGAAAATTGGTAATCCATATGTGCTGCATAACGATGGAAACACTTGGGAAAGCATAAAGTCCAATAAAACAGCACACTGCCTTTCCCAGACATCCTTGAATTAGTGGCAATGTACACTCCTGCTTAAAAACCATCTCTAAATCATACTCCTCTAAGTGGCAATTTTTGCCAAGTCTAACCAGCAGTTTCTTTGACTTGTTGCTGTTTATTTCTTCCCCCAAGCTAACTAAAAGATTATACCTTCCCTGAAGCTTATGCCAAATGCTTTCATTCCTGTCATAAAAATCAGGATGGAAATGTCTCCTGGAGTCAAGGTCATTGACTCTATGGGCAAGATTTCTACAATCCCACACTTATGCAAGGTGCTTGCTGACGTCTTTCTTCTTTCACTGCAGACCTGAAAATGAAGTAAATTCAGAATCCCTTAGCTGCCTTGTCCTCCTCTTCTTAGAGATTGCTGGAAGGTTTTCCCTTCTCTTTAAAGGCTTATTCCCTCCATCCTACCTCCCCTAGGGTATCACAGAGAGACCTAAGCAGCACATCAATACCAGAAAATCCTTTAGTCTTTCCCTCCCTGTCACTGCATTTCTTAAATATTTATTTTTGTTTTTGATAATCCTACCTTAAATATTGGTTACTAAAATATAACCAAATATAACCAAAAAACTAAATTTGTTTCAGGCTTGAGGTTGAGTAGTTTAACACTGTAAGAACAAGGAGGAATCCATGGTGACTGATTCCATTGTCCAATTAGAAAATTATTGTGCATTTTCTTTATAGAGCCAGTATCTCCCCCTGGCCTTCTAACAATAATAGCAATAACCACAACAATACTTATCATAAAACTAACATGATATCAGGTACTTTACATAAATTATCTCATTTTAGCCTCACAATTCTAGGAGTATTTTTATTGCTGTATTATAGATAAGGAAACTGAGTCTAGAAGATGTATGCTATTTGTCTAGGGTACTCAGCTGATAAGTGGCAAAAGAGGGATTTAAATCTGCTTATTGTGACTTCAAATACCTAGTATCTCCACCATGTCAGTTGTTGCTGCTTCTCTCCTAACGGGCTGGATCCTGAGTTGAGAAGCCCAATGGTGACCTAGCTGGTTATCCATCTAAATGGAGAATAGTCAAGAAGGAGACTCAGTGTTCATGTGTCTTAGTTTCCTAGGATTGCCATAAAACTGGGTGGCTTAAACAACAGAAATTTATTGTCTCACAGTTTTGAAGTCTAGAAGTTCAAATCAAGGTGTTGGTAGTGCCATGCTTCCTCTGAAGTCAGTAAAGTTCTGGCAGTGACCTGCCAGCAGTCCATGTCATAACTCAATCTCTGCCTCTGTCACATGGCTTTTCTCTCTGTCTGTTTGTGTCCAAATTTCCTCTTCTTCTAGGGACACCTATAAGTTATATTGGTTTAGGACTTCACTGTTTCCAAATAGGACCACATTCACAAGATCAGAGATTAGGACTTGAACATTAGGACATTAAGACTTTTGGGGTGAAACAATCTAATCCATAACATTATGGCTTAATCCAATGCCCTTGGTATTCTTTCTTGAATTTCTTTATTTGTCCCAAACCCTCTTCATATCTGGGCTTTAGGAGTAGAGTACATTGTTATCACCTCCTTCATCTTCTAGGGAAGTGGTTCCTATAGTGCGATGTACTTAAGTATCTTCTGAGAAATTTGGGGTTGAGTAGTCTAAATTAGGGCTCAGGAATCTGCATTTCAAAAGCACCTCTCTCCTGTGGAGAAATACTATGAAAAAAATATAAGAATATCCTACTTTTTTATTCTTTTTTCATTTTATCACTGCATTATCGGATGTCCAGTGTACCATGACACCTTGACCCTCTCATTCCCCAGTGTCTCCCAAATTTTCGTTTAATTTTCAAAGAAGTTTTAGGTCACAGCAGAGTCACACACGGAATACTAAAGACTCGCACATACCCAACCTCCCTACCCCTTCCCCTCCCCATATTAAAACCTTTTTTTGTTGTTATTGTTTTTATAATGGATGTTAGCATTGTTATAACAGTTATACAGATAGTAAAGTATAGCAACTAAGCATTGTTGATGGTTTACAGTATATTTACGATTTAGACTGTACAGTTTAATAATTTTTGATGATATTTACGATGTCCTGTGTCCGTTACTGTGAGGCAATGAGAAACATCTCCCGTGACCACTAAATACCCCAT
>JAQZBX010087736.1:0-12833 GCA_029593785.1 Cabassous unicinctus | reverse complement strand
ATGTGTTTCTTGATTTTGTTTAAATTCCTGTTAGTCAACTATATGCATTTAGCCCTCTTGATGACCATAGTGCCTTATGGGGCAGACTGGAGGGCTTACCCCAACCATCTTCTGAGCTGTGAGCAGAGCCTTCTCCCAGAGCACTGTTCTCTGGGAAGGGCTCCCATGTCCTTCTCATGCTTTCCATGGGACCTGGAATATCTCTCCCTTGTGTCCTTTTGGAAAACCTCCCTTGAGACTTCGCCTTCTCTGTGCTCCTGTGAAGACATCCTCCTAGGACCACGGTGATTACACTCTGCATCTTCCTACCCGATGGTCTCCCCGGCTACACTGAGCCCCTTGACTCCTTGACTATCATATGTCATCTCTGTATCCCTGCAGCTAACACAGAAAAGAGTCACCGTTCATCGCTAACTTACTTTTCCAGTGGCTAGACCTTGACTCCTGCAAGGAAGGGGCTGGAGAGAGCAGAGGGCTTTGAAAGTACTTAGATATGTATATATTTAGTCTTAGTTTGCCAGGGCTGCTGTAACAAAGTACCACAGGCTAGTTGACTTAAGCAAAGGAATTTATTGTTCCACAGTTCTGGAGGCTAAAAGCCCAAAACCAAGGTGTCGGTGGGGCCATGCTCCCTTGGAATTCTGCAGGGGTTTGGTGGGAGCCTGCTGACGATCCACGACAGCACTGTTCCTGCCTCCGTTACATGCCGTCTCTCTCTCTCTGCATCAGTTGTTACTCTGTCCAAGCTATCACCCCCTTATAAGGGCTCTAATCATGTTGGATTTGGGCCCATCTTAACCATTTGGATTGGAAGTTAGGACTTGAACATATCTTTTGGGGAGCATCACTGTTTCCCCCCATTCCTGAAGCAAATTTGGTGCTTCTTAAACTCATAAAGACATAATGACTAAGGGCCATTTCCATTTCCTTAATTTCCTTTTTGTGCTCTTCCCTTGGCTGGGCCCAGCAGGGACAGGATAAATACTGTCCCCATGCCAGACAGGATGTGAAAGGGCACGTGGTTCCTAGAGTTGCTTTAGCTGACAGGGGGTCTTTATGAGCTCGCCTCAAAGGTCCTGGGGAGACAGGGAGAGCAGTGTCCCCTTGCCTGTGTGGGAAGGAGGTTCAGCCTAAGAGTCGGACTCCTGGTTGGGATGCGGACGCCCGCCGTCGCCTGCCCCTGCCTCCCGTGGCCCCTATGAGTCAGCTCTTGTGTCGAAGCTGCTGTGGCGTCTGGCAACCTGGGGCTCTGTCTCAGGTGCCTGCTGCTCACCAGGTAATAGGTGATTATTGCCAGCCAACAGGTGATTATCGCCAGGTAATAGGTGAGTTTTGAACCGCCCCTGGGGGGCCCTGTCTAAATAGAATCCAATGAAGGTCTCATAAATGAGCTACTAGAATAAAACCTGCTCCCAGGATGCTCAAGCCCATGACCCGTTTCTGCAAGAACACACAGTTGCTTTTCATATTTCATTTAAACAAAACAAAGCAAACAAAACACACTTAGTTTATATGAAGAGCTACCCAGAATGTCAAATCATCACACTCATAGTGGATATGTTGATGTGGTTGATTTGGCAGCAGCCATTCCATCCAGGAGGGATTCTAAGACCTTGGGGAGGAAGAGCCATCACAGGGAAGAAGAGCGGAAGCCAGTGGGCATAAGTGGAGGCTCACTATTGTCAAAGGCCTCATATGAATCATCTCGTTAGATTCTTACAACCCCATGCGAAAAGCGTCACTAACCCAATTTTACAGATGAGGAAAACACACTCAGAATTTATAAAGACACGGGGTACTGTAGTATTGGGGTTATGGCCTTTTGTTACTAGGTCAGGAAGTATTGAAGGGCTTCCAGAATTTTGAAGTAGCTGTCTTAGATTCAGGGTGAGTGTAAGGCAAAAGAATTAGACCATTATTTTATGGACGATTAAAAAGGGAAAAAACCCTGCTTATATAAAAAAGAACTAGACCATACTTCTGCCCATTCCCTCGTCCCCTGTTGCCCTCACTAAATATTGTTATAATTAGTAGATTGAGGGGTCAACAGGGTGGGTTCTTCATGCACGAATTTACCCATTGACTAAATCATCTCTTATAAGAAAATTCTATAGCTCCTTATGGCAGGAGCTGAGATGATCTCCCAGTGTCAGAATCTGATTTCCCACCCATGGCTCATTCTTGATATGCATCTTTCTAGGAATTCCATTCACCCTTTTGAGAATGTGAAGTGAGGGGATGATTTGTCTTTGTAATTTCAACAAGCACGTACAGAGCAAGAAGGAAAACTCTGTCTTCAGAGCTCTGCTGCTAAGTAATTATTGGAACCATTTGCCCTTCCCTGAACATAACCAGCCCAGCACAGCCAGCTCTGGAGACACATGAGGAGGAACAGGTTTTCCCGCTAGAATGTGTCTCCACATCACAGAGGGAACCTAAACCTTGCACAGCCAATTATATGGAAATCGAGCCCAGAGAAAATCCCTGTTATTTACTATCTTAGTCTCCACTATCCAAAAACCTATATATAGCTCCAAAAAGAGAAGGCAGAAGACTTCAGCAGCAGGATTTCATTTGATGGACTAAAGTCTGAATTGAAAGAAACTCCTTGAACCTCTCCTTTTTCCAAGTCTGTGAAAATGTATTTTCTTGGAATTTACAAAGTTACTGTCATTGAAATAAATTAAAACTCTTGTCGAAAGGCATTTTCTCGGCAATTGCAATAAGCTTTTAATGACTTTTCCGCAGCCAGAGGCCTCAGTTCTGACATTTCTGTCTGGGTCATAAACATTTTTCCAGAGGTGGAAACCAGGATTCCAAACGGAGCGGGGCTGTTGGGCGCTCCAGTCTGTGGTTTGTGTCCGTCCTCACGTGCTAGAAGGCAGGGGCTAATCGTAGCAGCTCCTGGGGCTGGGCTGCCCTCAAGTCAACACTTTCTAGTAGTGCTCCCTTGCTACCTGGTTTTGTTTTTTTAAAATTTATTTTTAATTTTTTGAAAAAGGTATTTAGATTACATAAATGTTACATAAAATATAGGGGGTTCCCATATGCCCCACTTCCTACACCTCCCACATTTTCCCACATTAACAACATCCATGTAATGAGTGTGGTACATTCATTACAATTGATGACCACATTTCAGAGCACTGCCACTAGGCATGGATTATAGTTTACATTGTAGTTTACACTCTCTCCCACACAATTTTGTAGGTTATGGCAAGATACGTAATGGCCCTTATCTGTCTTTTGAGGCTTTGGAAACCCTTTAAAGGCTAAGAGGAGAACAAGTCTCTCTTCCTGCTCAGGGCGTGTCCCCCAAGATGAATTCTGGTTGTGTACGTGGAAGCTGGTAGTCGCAAGGGAAGCCTCCACATTAGCAATTCTGTCGAAGCCCAATGGGGTGGCCCATGTCATTTTGTCATTTCGCTCCAACTGTGCCCGGGGGAAAGGGATTCCAAACATCCCAGCTAAAATAAACTCCCCTTTTCCTCAGCTGCCTTGCCCAGCCCTCCTGGGTCTCTTTCCAGTCACTGTTAGAGCCAAGGCTGTGATAAAGCTCTCCTCCCTGTCCCCGTCCTGCTCTCCTCAGGGACAGTCATGCTTGTCAAACTGGCTGTCTCTGGGGCGATGCCGCAGCCCATGACCGTCACGTGTTGAGGACACAGTTTTCTCTAGGTGAGCTTAAGTAGCCACCATGGTCTTACGTCAGAAGCCCGGTCCTTATGGGCAGCGGGCACAGAATAAAAATGAAAATAAAACGAACACCTGCTGCACAGTCACTGCCTCCGAGCTGTGGTGCTTCTCCTCATTTGACTCCTCACTAGGACCCCAGCAGGTAGGTGCTTTTATCCTCCTTTGGCAGATGAGGGCACTGGTCCACACAGAGAGGTGAAGATTTGCTCAGGGCCACGAAGCCAATAAACGACAGAGCTGGGTGCTGAGGCCGGGCAGTCTGACTCTGGTTATCCCAGCTGCCTCTTTAGAGGGTGAGAAGGTGAGCCCATGCCCCCTGCTCCTGGTGGAAGCTGAGGTTTCCAAGGACCCACAGCCCAGCCCTTTGGGCTACTTCCTCCCGCAGAATTAGACTACTCCTGAGGGATATACTCAATCCGGGCTGCATTCTCTTAGCCATGGAAGTCCCTAGGCAGGGGGTGCCTTGGGAACCCTTGGCCTCCATAATTAACATGTCTGATTTGTCGTCTTACCCATAAATGCTGGGTGTGTCATTCAAATGCTGATTTAGTTAGGGTGGTCATTGGAATCCCTTTACTATTACACATGAAAAAAATATGAAGTGAAGGTGGTGGAAATAGGACCCTCTTAAAAAATCTCACATGCATTGGGATAATACTGTTTTTACAGTGAAAAGGAACCCCTGCAGTCATGCAGGCTTGAAATGCTCACATGCATATGTGATGAAAATATTTTGTAATCGCAGTCCATTGAAGGCCAGAAGGAGAAACAAAGCTCCTCCACAAAGTTCTTTTGGGGTGAGGAGGTTAAAACAACAATACCTTTCTCTCCTGATACCATCTCCCTCCCTCTCCCTTACCTCAAACTTCCAGTAGGAATTAGCCCTGGCAGCAAGAACAAAGAGACGCACTGGGCTTAGGAAGCCATGGCAAATCAATTCCCCTCGCATAAACAAAAACAGATGTTAAACCGAGTGCTTTTCCTAAATGGACGTTTTGATGTATCTGTTGAGAATCATCAGTTTCCGTACAAAGGCAAATGGTGTCAAATGTGTGAATGTGTCTGAATTATGGACAAGGAATCTTTAGGGAAGTGAAGTGGAAAAGGAATTGCCAGTATGCTCATTGAGGCGTGGGAAGAATCCACATCAGGGAGCAGCCCGATCACTCACTCTCATCCTTCTAGAGTGAAGCAAAGAGATGTTTTGATATTTCACACAGTTTCTCCTCCTTCTATCAAAAACTAATTTTGAGGGTTCTTGTTTCTTTGAAACATCACAAAAGATCTTAGGTTCTGAGCCATTAAATGGCTGCCTGGAAAAAAAGATGAAAATTTCATTATTTTGCACAGCTAGACTGAAGTAAAAGATAGCACCTGTCTGGGAAAACTGTAACAAAATGTAAACAATAAGACTCGAGGGGTCCAATGCCAAGAGGGATCAAAATGCTTGTGAATTTGAAAATGAAAACACGACTGGTGGATCAATAGTTTCTAGCAACATGCAGAATATGCTCCAATCCATCGTCTTTCAAAGCTTCCAATTTGACTTGTAAATACTTGTCAGTTTAAGTAGCATTTATTAAAGTCTTATTCAGTGCCCCGAAATGGAAGTTAGGAGTGGGGAGACAGAAGGATTTGCTGAAACTAGTGGTTCTTGGATTTATGGATTACATGGACCATTAAAATGAAAAGATTCAGGGGACAAAATAGAATGGCAAATTATTTTTTCCAAGGAAGATGCCATCACTGTCATTTTATAACAGAAAGGACATTTTAAGAACAACACGAAAGTAGCAAGAACATATTCTGAGACAAGAGACTACCCGTTACATTGAATAAACTTGGTTTCACAAAGACCTCTTCACTGCTCTTTGCTTCTCACTTTACCACAGATTGGAGACATCTTCATTCTGCCTGGCCCAGGGTGTGGGAAACTCTGGACTAGATAATCTTTCAGGGCTTCTAGGTCTCCAGGCCTGTGACTGAAGACGCGTCCCTGCCCTCAGAGAAAAATGGGAAGACTCGATTTACAAACAAGGAACAGCAGGACACCAGTCTCGGGCAATGTGGGTGCCAGCAAGGGCGGGATGACTCAACACTTGAAAGCACAGTGCGTGTATTTCAGGTGAACAAGGCAGGCTTTGTGGGGAAGGAGACATGGAGACAGGCCTTTTCTGGTGGCAGACGTGGCAGGTGGGAGTGGCTGCTGGGAGGTGACTGTGTCGCTTCCTTGATCTTGGTCTTGGGTTTGCTCACCTGCTCCGCCCTCCACAGCAAGCTTTCTCCCTCATCCTTTCCACACACTATCACCTGCCCTTTCTATGGCACACACAAGCAGTTTTTTAAAAAATATTTGTTTTCTTTATGTATTTCTCCCTACCCCCTCATTGTTTGCACTTGCTGTGTCTGTCTTCCTTGTTCTTTAGGAGGCACTGGAACCGAACCCGGGACCTCTGATACGGGAGGGAGGCGCCTAATTACTTGAGCCATCTCCGCACCCTGCTTTGTTGGGTTTCTCATTAGGTTTTTCCTCCCCGCGTCTCTTGTCACGTCAGCTCACCGTGCCTGCCTGTCGCGCCAGCTCTCTGTCTTCTTTAGAAGGCACTGGGATCCGAACCAGTGACCTCCCATGTGGTAGGCAGGAGCCCATATGCCTGAGACACATCGCTTCCCTGCCAAGCAGTTTTCATTTTACAATTTCCTCAGCTAGCACTGGTGTAGGAATAGCCCAGGGCAGGAGACCAGGGAAAAGGTGATTAGGGGGTGGGCGGGAGGGGAGGCGATGCTGGCCTGCAGTTCTTCCCTGCAGCCTGCTCCCCTCCTGAGCCACCCTGTTCCTGCCTTCCTGCCTTCCTCCTTTCCGAGCCTCTCCATTTCATAGGTGTAAATAAAGTTATGCTTAACTGTTACCCTGGGGAGCATAAAATCCAAAGTAAGGCCCACTTCCAGGGTGCCAAATTCCTGAGCTGTCTGCCCTACTTATAGTTTCTGGATGTCTTTAGAGCTTGCCCCTTTTATTTGAACCTATAATTAGCAATATACTTGATAAATATGTCCCAGAGACTTAAATCTTTGGTCTGCCGTCCATGTACCAGTTGAGCCCTGAATCCCAGCAGAGTTGCAACACTTACTCTCCAGTTCATTGGACTCACCCAGGACAACTAAAAAGGAGATGATGATGGACAACACCCATCCCAAGGAACAGAGGGTGTCTGCAACTGCAAGCAAGATAGTTCCATCCATCTGCCCCATGGGATCTAAGCCCCCTCTCAGTTAGAAACAGAGTGGGCATCACCATCCCCAAATCCTCAAAGTTTGGGAAATGAACAATGGACAAAAGTACACTTATTATTATTCTACTATGGACATTATTATTCCAGCAATGGAAGAACTCTTATCATTGATGTAAAGGCAGTGGCTTCCAGAGGTTCTGAAGGATGGAAGAGGGAAGAATAGGTGTGATCTGGGGGCATTTTTGGGACATTGGAGTTGTCCTACATGACATTGCAGTGACGGATACAGGCCATTGTATATCTTGTCATAACTTACAAAATTGTGCCTGACAGAGTGTAAACTACAATGTAAACTGTAGTCCATGGTTAGTAGCAATGCCCCAAAATGTGTTCATCAATTGTAACAAATGTACCACACTAATGAGGGATGTTGTTAATGTGGGAAAGTGTGGGAGGGGGAGGGAGTGGGGCATATGGGAATCCCTTATATTTTTTATGTAATATTTATGTAATCTAAAGCTTCTTTAAAGATTAAAAAAAATTAATAAAAAAAGTTATGCCTATTAGCCAACAAATACTCATGGTGTGTTTTTGGGGCATTGCTGTTTATTTGGGGGCGGGGTGTGATCCCTCCAGCTCTCTTGAAAACTGAGCTCTGAGCTCGTGATCATTCAGTAAGCACTTGCTCCAGTTTTGTGTCAATAACTGAAATTAAATTTTGGTTGTTGGATCACTAAGGCCATAAATTAAGAAGGATGTATGTGCACATTTTAATCTACATCACTATACGTAAGTGTATGTATGAGTGTGTCTATATATGTCCTATATGTATTCACACCTATATTTGTGTTTATATTTTAATAGGCAGGTAAATACTCTGTTAATGGAAAGACAAATGGAAGCTCAGAGTTGTTGGAGATGGCAAAAATTGAGATGAAGGGGACGTCGCCTTGGGTTTAAGTCTAGAGCTAGGTGTGTTCACCTCGTGGAAGCAGGCAGCAGTTTTTTCAGCCAGCTCAAAATTAAATTTAAAATTAAAGTCATAGAAGCCATGGGTAAGAAGCCCAAGTTAAAATGTGAAGAAGCTTGCAACGACCATTTTCAAACTCTAGTTGAGTGGGGTGAGCAGAGAAAGTCAAGTAGGGCAGGGAAGCGTTAAAAAGCTTTCAGTGATTTTAGGGAACAGCTTGGTAGAACGGGGGCATGGATTTCCTCACTTTGAACATTATGGAATTTGAGAAAATTCTGATTTTAATCACCAGTTTCTTTGGACAGGGCAATTGTTTGGACTGTCATCTCCCACTATGGCATTCTGAAAGTTTGGGAAGAATAATGGTGAAAAAAAGCACTATGAAGAAAATGAAACAGTGACACGGTGGAGAGTGAAGAAACTCAGATTGGATGCTCTGGGCAGGCCTTCCCGAGGACGTGGTCCTGGAGCCGAGCCCCGACTGAGAAGAGGAGGGGGCAGGGGTCTGGGCAGAGGCACAGCAAGGCAGAGCTCCTAAAGCAGGACTCCTGGAGGGCTCTGGGGCCGCAAGCATGGGGAGAGCAGTAGCAGAGCGTGCGGGAGGGCCAGTGGGGTGGTTAGGTGAGGTGCGGAGCTTGCCCCATTTGTACCAATGAATCAAAACATGCTGTTTGTGCCCTGAGTTCACCATTTGACTTTGGAAAATCACTATACTTCTCTGTGCGTCAATGTACTCATCAGTCAAATGAAGGAGCTGGATGAATACCTGAAAGCACCTAACATGGTAGCCCCTTGTTACAGTTGGGCAGTTTGATGTAATTATGAATTCCAAAAATATAATTGGATCATGCTTGTAAACTGATCTGTTAATCTGGGCATGATTAAGTTATGATTAGGGCATTGACTGGGCCACGTCAGTAGGGCGTTGAGCCCCACCCCTTAGTGAGTGGGGAATCGAATATAAAAGGCAAGGCAAAGAACAGAGTTGAAGCCGTTTTTGAGAAGCAGTTTTGATGTTGGAAAGAAGGCCCCAGGAGAAGAGAAGTGAGCCGTTTGCCTGATCGTCTGCAGCTGACCTTGTGGAGGAAACAGGCGCTAAGCCCGGAGAGAAACGCAGCCCGGGAAGAGAGGAAGCCAAGAAGCCTGAACCCTGTCAAATGTCGGCAGCTGTCTTGCTCCAACACGTGGCAATGGACTTTGGTGAGAGAAGAAACTTAACACATTATGGCCTGGTATCTGTGGACTTCTACCCCAAATAAATACCCTTTATAAAGACCAACCCATTTTTGGTATTTCACATTAGCACCCCTTTGGCTGGCTAATACAGAATTTGGTACCGAGGAGTGGGGAAGTGCTTTTGTAATTACCAAAATGTTGGAATGGTTTTATAAATGGGTAAGGGGTATTTTTTGGAGGATTTGTGAAATGCTTGATGGAAAAGGCCTAGATCACTTTGAAGAGACTGTTAATAGTAACATGGATGGTAAAGAGACTTTCTATGATGCCTTAGAAGTAAATGGTGAAACTATTATTGGAAACTGGAGGAAAGGCGAGCCATGTTTTAAAGTTGCAGAGAACTTAGCAAGATTAACTCCTGGTGTTATATGGAAGACAGAATTTGAAAATGGCGAACCGGAGCATTTAGCTGTAGAACTTTCCAAGGTAAACTTGGAGAATGTGGCTTGGCTTCTCCTTGCAGCTTATAGCAAAAAACTAGATGAGAGAAATACACTAAGGACTGAACTTTTGGGCACAAAGAGAACAGAAACTGATTCTGGAACTTCCAAGTTTCTGGAAATCAAATTCCCAGATGAAAATGCCCTATTTGAAGACTTTACTAAACTTGGAACTCGTAACTCAGAATTGAAGATGCAGTTATCTCAGAAAGACTTGTGGAAAGTCTTACTGTCTGATGGCATAGACCCCTGTTTCCTGCATGCTAAACCAACAAAGTTTTTGAGAGAGCTGTATGAACAAAACCACTGTCAGCTTGGACAAAAGAGAACATGGAAAGGAGAGATTGAAGGAGAATCAGCTTTAAGAAGAAAACCGTGGAAGCAGAGATCTGGACTTAAGACATCTCCTTGGGCTGAGAGAGGAGCCCCACCCATGTGTACAGAGAGGGTGAGTTTGCCCCTGCAGTTGAAGAGGGTGGATGTTCCTACCCGATGTTCTGAGAAAGTTTTGATGCTCCATGGTTCAGAGAGGGTGAGTTTTCCCCAGCAGTTGAAGAGGGTGGATGTCCCCACCCGATGTTCTGGGAGAGTTTTGCCACCCCAGGGTGCAGGGAGGGTGGAGCACGTTCCTCAAAGATTAGGGCAGTTAAGGTCAATACCCCATAGGTCTGAGAGGGGTGTACCTGTCCCCCATGGATTAGAGATTGCCAGGTGGTCAACCCATTGCTCTGAGAGGGTTGAACCTGTATGCCAAAGGTTAGGGGGAATGTTGTCTTCACCTGACTGTACTAGGGGGGCTAAGACTCTAACCCAAAGATTGGGTAAAGTGTGGCAATCACCTCAACACTCTTGGAGGGTGAGGTCTGGAGCTTGGTCTACACCCAGATGTTTGATGAGGGTGGAACCAAGAAAATGGCCATTGGGCAAGCCTGTGGAAAGGGTGGGTTCCCATGTGGCCCCAAGGAGAAGAAACCATCATCTTAAGAATGACTCTCAGACTTTGAAATCGAATGGAGGATGCCCTGCAGGTTCACTGAACTGTAGAGGATCCATGACTCATGTTTAACATCCCAGTTTCTCCTTATGATAATGAAAATGTTTATCCTTTGTCTTTCCATTGTGTATTGGAAGCAGTTAAATCATTTTGTAAGTTTCAGAGGTCTATAGCAGACGGGATTTTGCCTGAAGACAAACTGTATTTCTTTAAACTGATTATTATTATTATTATTTTAAAGATTTATTTATTTACTTGATCCATTTTAAACCCCCCCTTCCCCAATTTGCTGTTTTGTGTCCATTCGCTGGGCAATTCTCTGTGTCTGTTTCATCTCTTCTCATCCTCCTCCTCCAGTCTTCGATCCTGAAGACCTCTGATGTAGGAGAGAGGTGTTCTGCCATCTGCACCACCTCGGCTCCTGGTTTTTGGAGCTTTGGGAGCATCTCGTCTCTCTCCTTTTACATCATCATCTTGCTGCATGGCTACCGGGGCCTGGCGGCTTACCGGCACACAGAGCCTGGCAGCCCATGTGCCTTCTATATATATATATATATATTTATTTTACTGGGAGGTCCCGGGGATAGAACCCAGGTCCCTCCATATGGCAGACGGACGCCCAACCATTTGAGCCACATCCGCCCCCCTCTTTAAACTGATTATGATATGATTTTGTACTTGAATTGTTACTGATTTAAGTTTTTTTGAATATTGTATTTTTGGAATTCAGAGGGTGGAGTGTTACAGTTGGGCAGTTTGATGTAATTATGAATTCCAAAAATATAATTGGATCATGCTTGCAAACTGGTCTGCTAATCTGGGCATGATTAAGTTATGATTAGAGCGTTGACTGGGCCATGTCAGTAGGGCGTTGAGCCCCACCCCTTAGTGGGTGGGGAATCGAATATAAAAGGCAAGGCAAAGAATAGAGTTGAAGCAGTTTTTGAGAAGCAGTTTTGATGTTGGAAAGAAGGCCCCAGGAGAAGAGAAGCGAGCCGTTTGCCTGATAGTCTACAGCTGACCTTGTGGAGGAACCAGGAGCTAAGCCCGGAGAGAAACACAGCCCCGGGAAGAGAGGAACCCCAGAAGCCTGAACCCTGTCAAATGTCGGTAGCTGTCTTGCTCCAACACGTGGCAATGAACTTTGGTGAGAGAAGAAACTTAAGCTTTATGGCCTGGTATCTGTGGACTTCTACCCCAAATAAATACCCTTTATAAAGACCAACCCATTTTTGGTATTTCACATTAGCACCCCTTTGGCTGACTAATACACCCCTCAATACAGGTAAGCTGAACTAATTAAGGCATTTATAAGTCTGTTACCTTAAACTATCTTCCACCTAAATTCTTCCTTAGAATCACCCAGTCCACCCCCTTGTTTCTCAGCCAAGGACACGTGTGGGCGGGGGGCTTTCTACGAGTGGGACATGGCCGGAGGTGATGGAGCAGCTTGTGAGGGGCGTGTGCTGGAGGAGGGGAGTGGGAGGGGAGGGGTGTGGGCAAAGAAGCATGAGAAACAGACTCTGCTTATGACTTACCTTGGGAGAGCAGCAGAATATGTGAAGATGACTTTTGCAGCCTGGACTTGTTGGGCAGATGCCAGCTGAGCATGACTGACCGAGGGCAGAGGGAGCTGGTAATTGCAGAGGAAGGTGGATGTGCAGGAAGGCGTCAGGCAGGAGGCGGCATGGGCTGATTCTTAGAATTCTGAAGCATCGCCCTCCTCACTATTCGGTTCTTATTAGGTGCTGAATGGGACAGATACCCTTTAAATTTAATCCATGGAAATCCCTCATGAAGAACGTTACTGTAGTAGGATGGGGAAATGGAGACTCAGGGAGGTTCTGCAACTCCGCAACGTGCTCCGTCTCAGCCAGCCGGTGGGTGGCGGGGCTGTGATTTGATGGCAGGTGATCTTCTCCAGAGCCTGCGGGGTGCCCCTGCCACCTGGCTCCCCATGGAGAGGAGGAATGGGACGTGGCTTCTAGGCTGAGGGAATGTGAACAGGGGCAGGGACGGGCAAGTGTGATGTCACGCTGGGGGTGGGAGAGGAGACCCGGTGCTGTTAGCCCGGCTGGCGTGTGAGGGGATCCGGGGCGAGGGGCGGCGCAGTGAAGAAGCTGCGGAGACGAGGCTGATGGCACAAGACGTTTATTGAGGAAGAGGGCAGGATTTATAGGGTTGTTGGGTGACGGGGCGCTATGCTATTGGCGGTGAGGCTGGGCTAATGATTGGCTAGGCAGTCGGTTGCTGGCCGGAGGGGCAGA
>JAQZBX010087735.1:0-12833 GCA_029593785.1 Cabassous unicinctus | reverse complement strand
TAGCACTTTGAAATGCCTCATGTTTATGGAAATAAATAACAAATGAAAAAAAAATAAGATCTGCAAGCCATGATATTTCACAAAATTATTTAAAATTATGTGCAATATGCAGGACAAAAGAATGAAAATTTCAGGAAAAATAGAAATGAATAAAAGATAATTAATAAGTCTCAATTATTAGAAGGAAAAATCATCAAAGGAACAATCCTTTATCAGATTCTGTGATTAGAATGAAAAATCTTATATAATTTAAGTAAGGAGTGAGTGAATAGATAGATAGTAGCCTCAATATATCCCTACAATAATGTGTTATAATGTTTAGTAAATTTTTCTATATAACATTCATTGATATATATTATTATATTTTAAAGTGAAGTGTTCAGGATTTAGATCCCTGTAAAGTAATTAAGAGAAGAAAAGGAAAATTTAAAAACAATTGTGTAATGTGGATACATATACATACACACAGAGAGATCTTACCACACCAGCTACCTTCAGTCACTCTAAATACTGAAGACTGAGTCTCTTTATAAGAGGTTTGTTTCTGATATATGAGATAGCAGAATTTTCTAAATCAGTTGGTGTGGCAGTAATAATAGATATTGGATTATGTTTGTAAACTGATATGTACCTGGGCATGATGAAATTATGATTAGGGTTTTGATTGGGCCACATCAGTAGGATGTTGAGTTCCCACCCCCTAGTGGGTGAGAACTCACAGAGAAAACTTCATGGCAGAGAAGAGAGTTGGAGTTTTGATGCAGAGCCTGGGGAAGTAAAGACATGGAGAAGAAGGACACAAGGGAGTTTTGAGCTGGAGCCCCGGAAATGAATACACAGAAGAACACAGAAGAATAGAGATGGCTCCTTAGACATGGCATAAGCCCTGGGGAGAGAGACAGAGCCATTTGCCTGATAATCTACAATTGACCTTGTGGAGAGAGCACAGCAGCTGAGCCGAGAGAGAAACAGAGCCCCAGGAAGAGAGGAACCCAAGAAGCCTGAACTCTTGGCAGACGTTGGCAGCCATCCGGCCCCAACATGTGGCCACAGACTTGGTGAGGGAAGTAACTAATGCTTTAAGTACTGGTAACTGTAAGCTTCTACCCCAAATAAATACTCTTTTTAAAAGCCAACAGATTTCTGGTATTTTGCATCAGCACTCCTTTGGCTGACTAATACAGTTGGCTCCAATTATTTAAGTCATATATGCAATGATAACTCATTTATACTTATTTCCCAATCCTAACTTTTCATAAACATATTTGAGAATGAATGTATCTATAAATTATTATGCCATATTTAATATATACATAAGAAATACTTTGAAAAATAACCCTAGAAACATAATTTTCAACTAAACTAACATTTTAAAAAATACCCATAAGGAAATGTCTGCCCATATAGCAAAAAAATGTATAAACATAACAACCAACATTCCAAGAAACAGAAAATATCTACTACTACAAATAAAATACTTCTTCAAGATTGAAAGATGAACAAACATAAAGGAGACATGTAACTATGGACTGAAATAGCAGTGGAAGAACTTGTATCATTGATACAAAGGTAGTTTCCACCAGAGGTTCTGAAGTAAGGGGAAGGGAAGAATAGGTGTAACATGGGGCATTTTGGGGATATTTGAATTGCTTTGCATGACATTGCAATGCAGATACGGGCAATTATACATTTTATCAAAACCTATAAAATTGTGTGGTTTATGTAAACAAATGCACATATATGCGTATGTATTTATATATCATTTTACAAATATTTGTATATATTGTGAAAAATTTGATTTTTACCCACAATAAAAATTTAAAAAAAAAGTGTAAACTATAATGTAAACTATAAACTATGGTTAGTAGCAATGCTTCAATATGTGCTTATCAATTGTAAAAAATGTACCACACTAAAAAGATGTTAATGAGGGAAGGTGTGGGAGGGGGTGGGCTTGGGGTATATGGGAATCCCCCTATAATTTCATATGCTTTCATATAATAGCAGACCTTTTATATGGGTATGATGGTAGTCAAAAGGGAAAGTTCAAGGAAATGTTTATTACTATAAGGAAAGCTAAAAAACTGTTAACATTTGACTGTATAACAGTGAAACCTCATGTAAAATATGAATATGAGTGATATTACATATATAAGACAATTTTATAAAATGTAAATACAAATATACTAAAGAGTAGGATATAGAATAGCAGCTATGTATGGAAGGGGAAGCATAGAGTTTGAGAGGTGATAAGTTTTGTTTGTTTGGATTTTGTTTTTTAATATTACTTCTGGAATAATTAAATTGCTCTAAAAGTGATCGAAGTGATGAATGTGCAACTATATGATTATACCAAATACCAAAGCTTGTACACTTTGGATGGATTTAAGCTTTATTAATATTATCCATAATTTTTTTTTAAATTGAAAGAAGGAACTCAAATTGATAATTCACACTGGTGTTCATAGAAGAATTAGTGACTATTTCCAAAAGATACATGCTACCCAAGTGTCCATCAAGCAATGACTGGATAATCAAAATATATATATAACAGCATATTATTCAGCTGTGAAAAGGAATGAAGTCCTGATAAAAGCAACAACAATGATGAAGCTTGAAGACATAATGTTGAATGAAATAAGGCAGACACAAAAATACAAATATTGCATGATTTCCTTGATTTTAAACAATCAGAATTAGGACACTCATAGAGTCATAATATAAAATATAGGTTATTGGGCAACAGTGTGGGAATAGGGAATGTAAAGTTAAGGCTTAAAATGTACAATGTTCCCATTTGGAATAATTGAAATGTTTTGATAATGGATGGTGGTTTCAGTAGCACAACATTGTGAAAGTAATTAGCACTGAATTATATATCTGAATTTGATGAATAGAGGAAATGTTGGATTGTATGTATAGTAACAGCATAAAAATTTTTTTAAAAATCCATGGAACCGCACTACACAGTGAACCCTAAATTAAACCATATACTATAGTTATTAGTATAAGTATAAAAATGTGCTATCATCAATTTTAACAAATGTTCTACACCAATGCAAGGTAGTAATAATAAGGTTGTTATATGGAAATCCTGTGCTTTTTGCATGATTGGTCTGTAAATGCAAACTTCTCAAAGAAAGGAAAAAATAATTGTAAAATATACAAAAAAATTAATTACTAATCATAAAATTTGAGTTTCAGTGAATTAGTATTTTAGACAATTTGTGACATCCACATGAGCATGAAAGTTTCCCAAACTTAGAGAATTTTCTGATAAATTTTTCATGATATTAAATGTGAATTATTTTGGTATTATATAATGAATAATTCCTTATTTGGAAAGTGTGAAACACTTTCTGACCCAATATTTTCCAGATGAAACTTCATGATTTTATGAAATCATGCATGTGTAAAGGCCCCTCTCAAATGCCTTAATATATCAATGAATTTAAATTTAACAGAGTATGAAAAGTTCGTTAATGTAGTCACAGATCACCAATTGTAAGTTTTTAAGAAGCCATCATTTGTTGAATTTTGGTGTAGAATCACAGAAGAATTATGGTGTTTATCTGAAAGTGCTATTAATATACTCCTTTCTTTTTGTGACCATACTTTTTGTAAACTTTGTTTGTGAAGCCGTATTTTCTTCACATTCTTCAAAGAAAATATCATGTTGCAAAAGTTTGAAAGTAAAAACAGATTTAGGAATCCAGCTGTGCTCTATTAATCCAGGCATTAAGAAAGTTTATAAAATATGAAAGGGGATTTCTGTTGCTAAATATTTGAAGTCTTACACCTACTAACCAAACTTCCCAGCTAAATTTTATAATTATGTTGATATCCTGTGTGGGGATGAGTAAAGACTTCTATTTTTGAGCCTTCATTCCAGGATTTCCTTGGAGTTCCTTAGCTTCTCTCAAATTATGCTTTTTTCCAGTTTGGCAGTCATCAATGAAAATTTTCTGAATACCTACTAATTGTCTCTTTTCCTAAGATCCTCTTTTGAAAAGAAAAAATTGACAGTTTGAAGCGAGCCTAACTTTATTGGCCATATCCCAGGTAGGAATATCAATTCAAACCAATTTTGACAGTACATTCATCTCTGGCTCACTTTTCCAGAACTTGCCCAGCATGCAGAACCAGCTCATACTTCCTGACTTTATAGTATATTACAAAGCTGCATTGGTCAAACAGCATGGTGCTGGCATAAGGATAGTTATATTGTCCAATGGAATTGAATTGGGAGTTCAGATATAGACCCTCACATATATGGCTACTTAATTTTTGACAAGGCTGCCAAGTCCACACAAATGGGAAAGAATATTCTCTTCAACAAATGGTGCTTGGAGAACTGTATATCCATGTATGTAAAATTGAAAGTAGGCCCCTTTCTCACACCATATACAAAAATTAACTAAAAGTATTTATATATCTAAATATTAAAACTAGGACTAGAAAACTCCTAGAAGAAATCATAAGGAAACATCTTTAGGATCTTGTGGTAGGATGTGGTTTCTTAGTCCTTATATCCAAGGCACAAGCAACAACAAAAAAAATAGATGAATGCAGTCTTTAAAAAAAAAAACTGTTGTGCATCAAAGGACTTGTCAAGAAAGTGAAAAGATAACCTACTTAATATGAGAAAATATTGGAAACTACAAGTCCAATAAGGGCTTAATATTCAAAATATATAAAGAATTCCTACAACTCAAAAATAAAAAAAGCAACCCAATTAAAAATGGGCAAATACTTGATTAGACATTTCTCCAAAGAGGAAATACAAATGGCCTAAATGCACTTTAACAGATGTTCAACCTCACTAGCTTTTAGGGGAATGCACATCAAATCTACAATGAAATATCATTTCACACCTACTAGAAAGTCTACTATTAAAGAAAACAGAAAATTGTAAGTGTTGGAGAAGATGTGGAGAAATAAAATCATTCATTGCTGGTGGCAATATAAACTGGAGCAGGCACTGTGAAAGACAGTTTGGCAGTTCTTCAGGAAGCTAAGTATAGAATTTCCATATGATCCATCAAAACCACTACAAGGTATATGCCTAGAAAACCTGAAAGCCATGTCTTGAAGAAATATATATACACACCGATATTCATAACAGCATTATTCCCAATTGCCAAAAAACAGAAGCAAGCCAAGCATCCATAAACCAATGAATAGATTTAAAAAATGCAGTATATACATACAAAGGTATATTATTGAGCCATATAAAGGAATCATGTGATAACATGGATGAACCTTGAGGATATTATATTGAGTGAAATAAGCCAGACAGAAAAGGACAAATATTGTATGACCTCACTCTTATAAACTAATTGTAATAAACTCACAGAGTTAGAATCTAGAATACAGGGTGCCAGGAGATAGATTGAAGATAGAGAATGGGGAGGAGATGCTTATCTTATACAGAATTTCTATTTTGGCTGATGGTAAAGGCTTGGAAATGGATAGTGGTGACTGTAGCACATTATTGTGAGTTTAATCAACAGTACTAAATTATAAATTTCAATGTGGTTAAAGGAAAACTTTAGGATATATATATTATTAGATTAAAATTAAAATATAAAATATAGGAAGGTACAACACTATGAACCCTATTATAGACTATGGATTATAGGTAATAGAATATCAAGAATATTTTTTCATGAATTATAACAAAGGTATGTTATTAATACAAGGTAGTAATAAGGTGATGCATGGGATAATCCATCTATTGTTAATAATGGACAATAGATAGAATGATTGTAATAACTATCATCAATTGTAACAAAGGTAAAAACTGTTAAAATAATACAATTACACAAAAAATACTATCCTCAATTGTAACAAATATTCCACACCAATGCAAGGTGTTGGTGGTAGAGTAGTATACAGGAATAGAGTATATTATGCATGATTGTTCTGTAAATGCTCAATTTCTCTAATAAAAAATATATATTGTATTGTACTTTTGGCATATAAATCCACATTTTACTTCCTACAATTTAAAAAATGTCAGTGAATAGAAAGTAATAATAAATCTATAATTCTGTATATCCAATGTATAAGGACATAATATGTAACATGAATAACAAAAAGTGGATGGCAGAAGGGAGCATCGTTTGTGTATATGGACTATAGTTAACATAATTATAGTATTGTTTTTCAATTGTACAAAAGAACAGATCTAATCAAAACAAATGCAACATTTAATAATGGGAAAACAGCCTTGTGGGGAGGGAGAGTTTTATAGGAACTCTTGTCTTTCTGTGTGCTTTTCCTGCAAGTAATAATGTTCTAATTAAAAATAAATGTAGATATGGGAAATATGGCCAATGGGGTAGAGAGATAAAGCTCAGGTCTTTTAAAAACAACCAAGAGGGAGTCTATGGCTGCCTTGGTGACTTGCTTAGCAGTACAGCAGACCAGGACACTGCTTCACAACTAACAGAAGAGTCAGGGACAGAGAGGAGGAAGCTGAAACAGCAAACTCTGAGTTATTGATCTTCCCCAGCTCCTGGGAAGGACTCCCCTCCCCCATCCCTGAGATATCAGGAGAGGATAAAACTCCTGGCAAACATTATCTAAGAGAACAGACTTCTTCATCCTTGCCAGCACCTCTATATATAGAGAGAGTAGAGGTGCTCTGGGTCATCTAGGAGGGTGCTAGACAAAAAGGAAAGCCAGCAAAAAATCCTGAGTTTCTCCCTCCTGTGGCTGGAGGTGGCACTTATACTGTGCCCTCAGGACAAACAGACTAAGTGGAGCTGCTATCTTCCTCCTCTAAAAGGAGTGTGGTGGCAACCTCCTTGGGAGGAGGGGTTGGAGAGGGTGGAGAGTGGTCTCTTTGTGGTTATTTTAGCCAGCCAAGCCCCCCTGGGGAGTTGGTAAGGACCGTGATGCAACAGAAATAGGGGACGGGGTTCTCCTCAGGCAGGCAGCCATGCTCAGCAGCCTAGGTAAAGAGTGGAGTTACATCAGAGATGAGACTGATCTCCTCAGGAAGGCTTCCATGCCTAGCAGCCTAGGTAAAGAGAGAATTTACATTAGAAAGGAGGCAGAGATAACAAGGAGGGAGTAGGGGCTGATAGGTTTCTGAAAAGCCTTACTAACTTAAGAAGGCAAACATCAGCTCAGCAGAAGAGCTCCTGCCTAGTATATACAAGGTCCCTGGTTTGAAGCCCAGCTCCTCTCTGAGAAGTGATACAAGATTATCAAGCACCCTGTGAAATTTCATGACAGGGAACATATTGACATCCTCTTTGTATTAGCTTTTATTGGATCTCTTATTTTTTTTTAAAGTTTCCTTTTTTACTTTCCTTATTTTACTCACTAAAACCTGGCTTAAAACCTGCAGAGAACAGGCTGCAGGGTGATTGATTGTTGAATAGCAACAGCCTGAGAAGATCACTAGGGTTCCAAGAGAAAAAGTTGTTTGTCTGTGTTTATCTTGACTTTTTGATCCTTTTCCTGCCTTCTTCCTCTTTTTCCTTTCTTTAAAACAAAACAAAACAAAACAAAACAACACAAAAAACGAGTAGCTACTGTCTTGATTTCTTGTTGTTGCATTCCCCCTTCCTTTGTTTCTCTCTTGGTCTGTTAGTTTTTCTCTCTTTCTTTTATTTTCTAATCTCCTCTACCTATGTTATATCTTTTCCTGCCTTCATCCTATACTTTCTGTTTTCTGTTGTACTTTCATTCCACCTCTGTGGGATTGGTATTCAATTTTTCCTGTACTGATTTCTCTCTCCTACTTTCTCTATGTTTTATTTTCACTTAAAATTTTTTTCCTTCTTTCTTTCTCTCTTCTATTTTTTCTTTTACCCACTTCTCATCATTCTGGACTTTTAATTCATTCTGTATTTTTCTCCATTCTGTTTCATGTTTCATTGTTTCTATTCCACTTTTCTAATCTTATTCTTCTGTACTTTTTAGTTGGGTTAATTAGTCAATTGCCTACATCATGTATGGTCCCTCTCCTACCTTTTACTATTATCACTACTATTCATTCTCTCTTCCTATTTCTTCCTATTTCTCTGGTACTAACATTTATTTCAAGGGAACATAGACAATGGCAAGGAAATAAAATAAGAGGAATGAAGTGTCAAACTGAAACCTTACCACACTCAAAAACAACAAAATAAAACCATAGAGCAGAGAGACAATCCAATCAACTGAATAAATACACCCAGATAAACAGATGACTAAATAACAACAAAAAAATAAGACACACTAAGAAACAAAAAGACTTGGACCAGTCCAATGAACAAATAAAAAACCAAGAGAAGATGCAGAACATGGAACAACTAATCAGAGCCATCCAAAAAATATCATGAATCAGCTTAATGTTAAGTGAAGGAAGAGATTAAGGATATTAAGAAGACACTGGGAGAACATAGTGAAGAAATTGTAAGCTTACATAAAAAGATAACAAATATGATAGTGATGAATGGCACAATCCAAGAAATCAAAAAGACAATAGAAGCCCACAACTGCAGATTTGAAGAGGGAGAGGAAAGAATTAGTAATAGGGAAGACAGTACTTCTGAAATCAAACAGATAATAGAACAAATAGATTAAGAGAAAGGAAAAAACAGCTTGGACTCAGGGACTTAAACAACAGCAAGAAATGCACAAACAGACCCATTATAGGCATCCCAGTGGGAGAAAAGAAGGGAAATGGGACAGCAGGAGTGTTGGAGGAAATAATGGCTGAAAATTTCCCAACCTGATTGAACAAGATGTATGTACATATCCAAACATGCACAGTGCACCCCAAGCAGTATAAATGCCAACAGGTCTACTCCAAGACATACACTCATATTAAATTTTCCAAAATTAAAGACAGAGAATACTGAAAGTGGCAAGAGAAGAGAAGCATCACATACAAGGGAACCTGAATAATATTAAGTGCTGAATTCTCATCCAAAACAATGGAGGCAAGAAGGCAGTGGTATGACATAGTTAAGGTGCTAAAAGAAAAATCTTCAAGCCAAGAATTCTCTGTCCACCAAAACTGGCATTCAAAAATGATGGGGAGTCTAAAATATTCAAAGATAAACAGAATGTAACAGAGCATGTCAATAAGAAACCAGTTCTTCAAGAAATACTAAAGAGAGCTTTGCAAGTTGAAAGGAAAAAAAACAGGAGAGAGAAAGTTGGAAGAGAAGGTAAGAACAACTAAAACATCAAAAAGAGTAATAAAAACAATATATGACATACATAAACCCAAAGAATCTAAGTAATTCCATGACAGTAATAACATTCAATGTTCCTGGACAAAATTCAACAGTCAAGAGACACAGACTGGCAGAATGGTTAAGGAAATATGACCCATCTATGTGCTGTCTACAAGAAATATACCTTAGACCTGGGGATTCAAAAAGTCTGAAAGTGAATGATTTGAAAGAATTTTACAAGCAAAATAACTAAAAAAAGGGCAGGGATAGCTATGCTACTATCAGACAAAATAATAAAAATAAATTGAAAGAAAAAAATCACATAATCAGCTTGATAGATGAAGAAAAAGCATTCGAGAAAATACAGCACTGATTCCTGATAAAAACACTAGAAAAGATAGGGATAGAAAGAAATTTCCTCAACATTATAAAGGGTATATATGAAAAACCCACAGCTAACATCAAATAAATGGTGAAATCCTAAAAGCCATAAGATCTGGAACTAGACAAGGATGTCCACTATCACCCTTCCATTTAATATTGTGTTAGAAGTACATGCTTGAGCACATAGGCAAGAAAAAGATATAAAATGCATCCAAATTGGAAAGGAAGAAGTAAAAACTTCACTATTTGTAGATGACTTGATCCTATACTTAGAAAGTCCTGAGAAATCTACAACAAAGCTTTTAGAGCTTATAAATGAGTTCAGTAATGTTGTAGGTTATAAGATCAATGTGCAAAGCTCAATAGTATTTCTGTACACCAATAATGAGCAATCTGAGAAGGAAATCAGGAAAAAAGTAACATTTGCAATAGCAGCTAAAAGAATCAAATACCTAGGAATAAGTTTAAAGATGTAAATGACCTATACACAGAAAACTACACAACATTGTTAAAGGAAATCAAAGAAGACTTAAATACATGGAAGAATAGTTTCTGTTCATGGATAGGAAGACTAAACATCATTAAGATATCTATCCTACCCAAACTGATATACAGATTTAATGCAATTCCAATAAAAACCAACATACTTTTTTTCACTGAATTGGAAAAACTAACTATGAAATTTATTTGCAAGGGCAAGGGGCCCTGAATAGCCAAAGGCAGATTGAAAAACAAAAATGAAATCAGAAGCATCACACTACATGACTTTAAAACATACTACAAAGCTACTGTGATCAAAAATGCATGGTATTGGCACAAGAATAGACATACCTACAATGGAACCGAATCAAAATTTCTGATATAGATCCTCACATATACAGTCATCTGATATTCGACAAGTCCACCAAGTACAATCAACTGGGAGAGAATGGCCTCTTCAACAAATGGTGCTTGGAGAACTAGATATCCATATGCAAAAGCATGAGAGAGGAACACCATTTCACATCTTAAACAGAAATGAACTCACAATGGATCAAAGATCTAAATATATGAGACAAAACCATAAAGACTTTGGAAGATAATGTAGGAAGACATCTAAAGGCCTTGTAATAGGACATGATTTCATGAACTTCACACCCAAAGCAGGAGCAATGAAAGAAAAAAAAAATTTGAGGGACCACCACAAAATTAAAACTTTTGCACCTCAAAAGAGTTTGTCAAGGAAGTGAAAAGGCAGCCTACCCAATGGGAGAAAATATTTGGTTACCATATATCTGCTAGGAGTCTATTATCTATCATACATAAAGAAATCCTACACTTTAAAAATAAAAAGACAAGCAACCCATTTAAAATATGGGCAAGTGATTTGAATAGACACTTTTCCAAAGAAGAAATACAAATCACTAAGAAGCACATGAAAAGATGCTTGACATCACTAACTATTAGAGAAATCCAAATCAATGAGATACCATCTTATACCCATTAGGCTGGTGGCTATTAACAAAACAGGACTACAAGTTTTGGAGAGGATGCAGAGGAACAGGAACTCTCATCCACTGTTGGTGGGAATGTAGAATGGTGCAGCCATTGTGGAGGACACTTTGGCAGTTCCTCAAAAAACTTAACTATAGATTTGCCATATGACCCAGCAATTTCACTGCTGGTTATATACCCAGAAAAACTGAAAGCAAGAGCACGAACAGATAATGCACACCAATGTTCACAGAGGCATTATTTATTCTTACCAAAAGTTGGAGCCAACCCAAATGCCCATCAACTGATGAATCAATAAACAAAATATGGCATATACATACAATAGAATATTACCCAGCAATAGGGAGGAATACAGTATTAACACATGGGACAACATGAGTGACCCTTGAGGACCTTACGTTGAGTGAGGTTAAGTGAAGAGCTTAAGTGAAGTTCAATAACTTTCCCACAGCCTCCCAGCTGGTGATGCTGGAGCATAGGATAAGAGCTATTGCTAGATCCAGTAGACAAGATGGCAGGGTGTTCGGATTTCCAGCCTCTGTTCTAGTGGGACTCCCCTATACAACTCTTGAATTTGTTTGGGCATAATTACACCAGCTGTCTACTTTTAGTTGTTTGCATAAAAGGTGGGAGGTGGAACGGCAGAGTGTGTGAAGAAAAGGATTGAAAACGCTGTTAAGGTTTGGCTCATGCATCTAAGTTGACAGAGCGGCAGAAAAGATCGCCACTAGGGGGTAGTCTGATGCTCATATATATTTCAATATGTTTTGGTCTAAACATAATCCACAAAACACAAAACGACACCTTACTCTGCTCCCCACTATCCGGAGGAGGCACAGTTCTTTTCCCTGTAAAGGCTGACTAAATGGATATAGTTATAAATGTAAATAAAATATAAACTTTAGGGGTGCATAGGTGGATGGAGTGGGGATTCGTCAGAAATAGGAAAGAATCCTATTAAAATCAGAGATGTCCTTTCTGGTGGGAAAGTAAAATGGCGCAGCCACTTTGGAAAAGTGTTTAGCAGTTTCTTAGGAAGTTCAACACAATCTTACCCTAGGACCCAGCAATCCCACTCCTAAACTACCCTAGAGAAATGTAAACATTTGTGTACAAAAGCTTTGGATAAAATGTTCATACCAGCAGCGGCCATGAATAATGGCCAAAAGTGGAAATGATTCTCATGTCCATAAACTGATGAGTGTATAATCAAAATGTGGTTAATTCATAAAAAGGAATACTATTCAGCAATAAAAAGGAATGAATACTGATACATGCTATAACATGGATGACCAAAAACAGTATGTTAAATGAAAGAAGCCTGACATAAAAGATCACTTATTACATGACTCCGTTTATATGAAATGTCCAGAGTAGGCAAATCCATAGAGACAGAAAGTATATTAGTGATTGCCTAGGGCTTGATGTGGGACTGGAGATTAACTCTAAATGGACTTGAGGGATTTCTTCAGGGCAAATGAAATGTTTAATAATGGCTTGTGATGATGGTTACACAACTCTGCACTTTTATTTTATTGAAAGTCATTGATTTAAACACTTAAAAGGGATGAACCTTATGATAGGTAATATCTCAATGTACCTATTAAAAAATAAAGAACTTCAAAATAAAATTAGGGATGGAGCATTCATAAGTAAGGTAGGATTTCTACTCATTTTCTTTCCTTACTAAAAACTCACTCTCCACCCCACATTTTGCTGCAGCAAACTCTGTCCCTTCTAAGCCTAACTTCTTTTAAAATATTTTGTCTCTGT
>JAQZBX010087734.1:0-12832 GCA_029593785.1 Cabassous unicinctus | reverse complement strand
ATGATACTCACATGGATCAGTGGAATAGAATTGAGAACCCAGAAATAAACCCTCACCTATACAGTCAACTGGTTTTTGACAAACCTACCAAGCCCAGGCTAATGGGAAAAAAACAGTCTCTTCAACAAATGGTGTTGGGAGAACAGGATATCTATAACCAAAGAATGAAAGAGGAAGTGTATCTCACCCCCTATACAAGAATCAACTCAAAATGGATTAAAGATCTAATTATAAAAGCCAGGACCATAACACTACTAGAAGAAAATATAAGGAAACATCTTCAAGACCTTGTAGTAGGTGGTGGTTTCTTGGACCTTACACTCAAAGCACGTGCAACAAAAGAAAAAATAGATAAATGGGACCTCCTCAAAATTAAACACTTTTGCACCTCACAGGACTTTCTCAGAAGGTGAAAAGGCAGCCAACTCAATGGGAAAAAATATTTGGAAATCACATATCTGATAAGGGTTTAATATCCAGGATATATAAAGAGATGTTACAACTCAACAATAAAAAGACAAATGACCAATTAAAATCTGGGCAAAAGACTTGAATAGACATTTCTCCAAAGAAGAAATACAAATGGCAGAGAAACACATGAAGAAATGCTCAACATCAGTCATGATAAGGGAAATGCAAATCAAAACTACAATGAGATATCATTTCACACCTATCAGAATGGTCAATATTAAAAAGACAGAGAACTACAAGTGTTGGAGAGGATGTGGAGAGAGGAAGACATCTTCACTGTTGGTGGGAATGCAGAATGGTACAGCTGCTGTGGAGGACTGTTTGGCAGTTCCTAAAGAAGTTGAATATAGACTTGTCATGTGACCTGGCAATACTACCACGGGGTATATACCCAGAAGAACTGAGAGCAGTGACACAAATAGACATCTGCACACTGATGTTCATAGCAACATTATTCACCATTGCCAAATGTTGGAAACAACCCAGGTGTTCATCAACAGACAAAGGGATAAACAAACTGTGGCCTATTCACACGATGGAATATTATGCAGCTGTAAGAAGAAATGAAGTCGTAAAGCATATGACAACATGGATGAACCTGGAGGATATTATGTTGAGCGAAGCAAGCCAGACACAAAAGGACAAATACTGTATGAATGCATTATGAACCAAATATATTGTGTAACATATTGTTTGATTAAAAAAAGCATTATACGTATCCAGTACTTTTAATTGAGAAATGTATATATTTATTCATCTGTGTTTACTTTTTAATTATTTATATTTTCAATTATTTATGTACAAAATAAAGTAAAAAAAATTGCAAATAAAAAAGGAAGTAATAGAAAAGAAAGTAATATATGAAAAATTGTCAATCCCTAAAATAATCAAGAAATGAAGATTATATAAATGAATCACATCATTTTTTCCTCACAAATTTACAAACATTAAAATAATAAGAAATTTAGTTTAGCAAAGTAATTCTATAGATTTTAATTCATGAATGTATCTTGTTCTAAAATCAAACTTGCTACATTTTAAGAGAGTGTACATTCTTCACATTTTTTTCATCCTGTGATCAGAGGGTAGACATTCTCCACATTTTTGCTTTCCTTCTCTGATTTTTGTCTCTTCTTAATGTTAGACAGTAACATTCAGGACTTCCCTTCCCTATGGAATTTTAAAAGGTCAACATGTTCATCATTATGAAATTCTTGTGATATTATTTATTATGAAACAACTTTTCTGGGTAATGAGATTTCAGAAGAAATGTGTATTATGAATTTCTTTTTATTCTGAAAATCTCTCAAGGACTTAGATAGGGTCAGTGCATACTATATCATGCCATTGTTTTGAGTTAATTGCTCTAGAATTTTTTAATATTTTATAATATTGTAGAAGAAAACAGAAACTAATAGTTCATGAGAAAGTTTTTGCTTAAATTTTTGTACAGTAATCCCACAACTTCTCTAATAAAGAGACCCACAACTTTTCTAATAAAGAAAAAAAAATTGGATCAATTAAAAAAATTTCAATCATAAGGAAAATTTATATTGTATACTATTAATTTCCGGTCATAGTCAATGAGAAATAGACACAATCATTAAACAATAGAACTTTCACTACTAAAATATGACCCTAATGTATGACTACTTTTTTTCTTTCTTCTCCCTCCCTCCCTTCCTTCTTCCTTACTTTTTTCTTCTTTCTTTTTGTCCTCACCCTCTACCCTCTCCACCTTTTTATTCCTACTTCTTTTGTATACATATATATATTTGAGAAGTTGTGACTTAACAAAACAATCATGTATTCCATACAGGATTCCCATACATTGCCCCACCATCAACATCTTACAAATGATGAAAGTACACTGACATAATATTACTGCTATCTATACTCCATAGCTTATATTTAATGTGTTTTCCCCACAAATCATCCTCTTATTAACACCGTATATTAGTTCTGTATATTTGTTTTTGTTCATGAAAGAACGTTCTCATATTTGTACAGTTAACCCCAGGCCATCTTCTACCACAGGATTCACTGTGTTATACAGTCCCATGCTTTGTATAATACATTCAATGTGTACACTCAGTGGCTTTTATTTTCATCACAGATTTGTGCTGTCAGCACCTCAGTCAATTTTAGATCATTTTCATTACTCCAAAAGGAAAAATGCTATACCCCATTATACTTCCCTATTGTTATCCCTTAGAATTGTTATAGTCTCTTTGCCTTTGCTGCAAAAATATTACAATGTTACTGTTAATTGTCATCCATAAGTAACATTAATGGAAACTTTCTCATGTATCACCATAATCTTAACACATTCTTATATTTGTAATATTAACCACAATCTTCATCTACCACCAAAATCACTATGTGGTACGTTCCCTAGATTACTCTCTAGCTTGCCTTCAATAGACATTTACATCCACAGACTACCCTTTTCGGCCACAATCATGTTTATAAATCAGCAGTGTTAGTTATACTCACTATACTGTGTTACAATCAACTCTATTCATTTCCACACTTTTTCAATAAACCTTATTAATATACATTAAGCATCAGCTCCCATTCTCAACTCACATTCTCTCTCCTACTAATCTATACTCTAGAGTTTACCTCTGTGAGTTTACTCATTGTATTTAGTTCATATTAGTAGGACCATACAATAGTTGTCATTTTGTGTTTGACTTATTTCACTCAACATAATATCCTCAAGGTTCATCCATATTGTCATATGCATCCCAATTTTATTTGTTCTTACAGATGAATAGTATTCCATTGTATGTATATACCACATTTTGTTTATCCATTCATCAGTTGATGGACACTTGGGCTGGTTCCATATTTTAGCAATTGTGAATAATGCTGTTATGAACATCAGTGTGCAAATGTTAGTTTGTGCCCTTGTTTTCAATACTTCTGAATATATTCTTAGTAATGGGATTGCTGGATCATATAGCAGTTTTATATTCAGCTTCTTGAGGTATTGCTAAACTGTCTTCCACAGAGTCTGTGCTAGTCTACATTCCCACCAACATTATTCATCAACAGTGAAGGCATGTTCCTATTTCTCTACATCCTCTCCATCACTTGTAATTTTCTATTTTTAAAATAATGTCCATTCTATAAGGTGTGAAATGGCAACTCATTGTAGCTTTGATCTGCATTTTCCTAATAGTTAGTGATGTTGAACATTTTTTCATGTGTTCTTTGACCATTTGTATTTCCCCTCTGGAAAAATGTCTATTCAAGTCATTTGCCCATTTTTAATTAGATTGCTTGTCATTTTGTCATTGAATTGTATGCTCTCTTTGTATAACATGGATACAAAACCCTTACAAGCATTTGGTTCCCAAATATTTTCTCCCATTGAGTAGGCTGTCTTTTTACTTTCTTGACAAATTCTTTTGAAGAAAATATGTGTTTAATTTTGAGGAGATCCCACTTATCAATTTTTTTGTTGTTGTTGCTTGTGCTTTGGATGTAAGATTTAAGAAAATACAGCCTACCACAAAATCTTGAGGAGGTTTTCCTACATTATCTTCTAGGAGTTTTATGGTTGTAGCTTTTACTTTATTTAGGTCCTTGATCCATTTTAAGTTAATTTTTGTATAAAGTGTGAGATAGGGATCCAGTTTTCCCAGCACCATTTGTTGAATATACTGTTCTGGCCCACCTGGGTGGGTTTAACAGCTTTGTCAAAAAGCACTTGACCAAAGATGTGAGTGTCTATTTCTGAGTTTTCAATTTGGTTCTGTTGGTAAATATGCCTATCTTGATGCCAGTACCATGCTGTTTATACCACTGTAGTTAAGTAATATACTTTAAAGTCAGGAAGTGAGAGTTCTCCAATTTTGTTCATTTTTGGCTATCCGGTGCCCCTTACCTTTCCAAATAAATTTGATAATTGACCTATCCATTTCTGAAAAAAGGCTTTTGGGATTTTGATAGGGATTGCATTGAATCTGCATATCAGTTAGGTAGAATTGACATCTTAATGATATTTAGTCATCCAATCCATGAACACGGAATGTCTTTCCATTTATTTAGATCATCTTTGGTTTCTTTTAGCAATATTTTGTCGTTTTCTGAGTACATGTCCTTTATATCCTTGGTTAAGTTTATTCTAAATATTTGATTCTTTTAGATGCTATTGTAAATGGAGTTTTTTCCTGACTTTCTCCTCAGTTTGCTCATTAGTAATGCTACTGATTTTTTCATATTAATCTTCTATCCTGAGACTTTGTTGAATTTCTCTATTAGTTCAAGTAACTTTGTTGTGGGTTTTTCAGGACTTTCTAGGTATAGGATCATATCATCAGCAAATAGCAAACTTTTACTCCTTCCTTTCCTATTTGTTTTTTTTGTTTTTTTTTACTTGTTTCTTGCCTCTTTGCTCTAGGTAGAACTTCTAACACAATATTGAATAACAGTGGTAAGAGTACACACCCTTGTCTTGTTCCCGACTAATTTGTCCAATATTAGTATCACTACTCCAGTTCTTTTTTGGTTACTATTTGCATGGAATATCTTTTTCCAACTTTTCATTTTAAGCCTGATTGGGTCCTTTTGTCCAAGGTGAGTCTATTGTAGACAGTATTTAGATAGCTCATACATATATGTTTTTAATCCATTCTGTCAATCTATGTCTTTTGATTGGGAAGTTCAATCCATTAATGTTCAATGTTATTACTGTAAAGGTATTATTTACTTGATCCATTTTATCATTTGACTCTCCATTTTGTCATATCTTACTATTGTCTGTCTTTTTACCCCTTTAGTTACCCTTATTAATATTATTCATTTCTATACTCTTCTCCAAGTCTCTTGCCCTTGTCTTTTCCTTACAGGCTACAAAACTACCTTTAGTGTCTCTTGTAAATAGGTCTTTTGGTAACAAACTCTCTCTGTCTCTGAAGACTTTAAAATAACCCTCATTTTTGAAGAACAGTTTTGTTGGATAAAGAATTCTTGGCTGGCAATTTTTCTCTTTCAGAACCTTAAATATTTCATGCTACTGACTTCTTGTCTCCATATTTCTTTTTTTTTTTTTCATTTTAAAAACAATTTATTGAAGTATATCATTCATACATCAACATACATAAATCATAAGTATATAGTAAAAGTCATGAAATTACAAAAATAAATATGCATAACATCATACAGGGCTCCCATACATCACCCCACCACAAATACCTGCATTGTTGTGAAACATTTGTAACAAATTATAAAAGAGCATTGTCAAAGTACTACTACTAACTACAGTCCATATCTTACATTAGGTGTGTTTTCCCCCAACACACCCTATTATTATTACTTTTTGTTCATTAACCATATAATTTATCTAAAGTGTACAATCAGTGGCATTGGTATAATCACAGAGCTGTGCATTCATCACCTCAATAAATATTAGGGCATTTTCATTACCCAAAAACAAAACAAAACAAAACAAAAACAGTATCATACCCATATGTTAGTGGTACTGATTACGAATCCTGTGATGTGCTTTCACCATTTCTATTCATTTCCAAATATTTTCAAACAGCTTTCTGAATATTACAAATAACATTCTCAAGAGTAGTTGTCTTGGAGTAGGTTTATTCAGATTTATTCTGTTTGGGGTGCGTTGTCTTTCTTGGATATTGATATTTATGTCTTTCATAAAGGTTGGGAAGTTTTCAGTCATTATTTCCTCAAAATTTTTACTGCCCCTTTTCCATTCTCTTCTCCTTTGAGGACTCCTATAATGTGTATGTTTGTGCATTTTCAATTGTCCTTTAATTCCCTGTTCCAGTCTTTTCTCTTTCTGTTCTCTTGTCTTTTCAAGTTCAGATGCTCTGTCCTCTGACTCACTTAATCTGCCTCAAACAATTCAGACCTGATATTATATGCCTATAATATATTTTTAATCTCATCCATTGTGTCTTCCATTCCCATAAACTTGTTACTTTTCTTTGCAGCCTTTCAAACTGTTCTTTATGCTCACCCAGTGTCTTCTTAATATTCTTTATCTCTTTTAGGAGATTTGTGTGACCATTATTGATTAGTTGTCTTAAATCCTGTTCTTCGTGAGGATTTTGTATTTGATCCATTGGCTGGGCCAAATAGTCCTGCTTCTTAGTATGGCTTGTAATATTTTGCTGATGCCTAGGCAATCTAATTATGTTGGTGAATTTACTCTGACAGTTGATTTCTCTCTCTTGCTAAGGTTTTGTTTCATGGCTCTTCTTTGATTTTTGTTTCAACTTTTTCTAAATCTTCAAGATTGCCCAGCTTAAGTTATCAAAACAGGGCAGGGATCCACTAATGGGGCACAGACCAGATCCATTAGTGCCTAGACATGAAAGACTCCAAAAAGCATTTTTAATTCTTGCAGTTTCCTGGCCTGCCAGCAGGTGGTGATCTTCAGTAAACCTTTCCATGAAGGTGTCTTTCTACCTCCACTCCCTGGTGATTCTGCTCTGGCCAGAGCTGAGATTCAAAATGGGTTTTGCTATCCAAACTCCCTGAAGAGAAACCACTCTCCTCCCTCTGCCGCACTCTCTATCCTCCCTGGGAGGAAGACATCCATTCCTCTCTCAACTGGTCACAGTGAGCCATGGGTTTTACCCAGGCTTTTTGCTTTGAGGGTGGGGAATGGGTGCTGTTCCTGGCCATGGGGACTAGTAACTCACAGTTTTCACTTTGGCCTCCTTCTCTCTGTCCCTCTCCCTCCTGGACAGTACACAGTGCTCTCCTGGTCTGCAGATCTCCAAAACAGCTCCCTTAGACAACTTTTTACACTTCTTTCAATGTTTTGGTAAGAGGGTTGAGCCCTGCCAACCTACTCTGATGCCATCTTCCCAGAAGTCCTCCTCTATCTTATTCTTTAAGTGAAGACTGATTTAGTTTCTTCTAGAAATTGAGCACAGGAGAAAGTTCATTAGACCAGCTTTCTCTATTAAATTTGCACCAGCTGTTACTAATCTGCACAAGATCCTCAACTGTAAAATAACTACAAATCTGAGCTATTTTTGGAATTCCGTGAAAAGTCAAAAGAAGATGTCACTGAGCATTGAACATTCTCCAAAAGCTCTTTTTGTTTTCTTGAAGCACTTCCTTTTCTAGCTCCAATCAAGATTTATTGCTGCATAGATTTAGAGGACATATTTTTCTCTTTGACCTCTTTTTGTTGTTTCTTTAGTTGTGTTCTGGATGTGATACCTTTCTTTTTCTTGGGTTACTCCTTCATTTGTGTGCTCATGTAAATGGTTTTGTGATTTAATTTTAGAGTAAAATTGGTTATTGCTGGTATAAAGGAAAACAATTGACTTTTGTATATTAACCTTGTATCCTGCAACCTTGATATAATTACTTATTCATTAGAGGGAATTTTTGTTGTTGTTGTTGAGCTTTGGAATTTTCTACATAGACCACATATTATCTGTGAACAAATAAAGTTTATTAATATGATCATGCTAATATCTTATTTTTATTCTTTAGCTTCTTAATGTGATAGATTACATAAATTGATGTTTGAATGGGAACAAGCCTTGGATATCTCGCTTGTCATGGTGTATAACTGCTTTTCTGTGTTGTTGGATTTGATATGCTAATATATGATGCGAATTTTTGCAACTATGTTCATGAGATATTTTCGGCTCTAATCTTCCATGTTTCATCTTTGTCTGATTTGGTATTGGGTTATGCTGGCCTCAAAACATGAGTTAGAAAGTGTTTCCTGTGCCTCTTTTTTCTGGAAAAGACTAAAGAATTGGTATCATTTCTTTCTTAAATGTTTGGTGGAATTCACCAGTGAAGTCGTCTGAATCTGGTGCTTCCTGTTTGGAAAGTTATAATTATGGATTCAATTTCTTTAACAGATATAGGCTTATTCATACTATACATTTCTCATTTTGGGACTTTTTGTAGATTGTGCCTTTATAGGAACTGGTCTATTTCATCTATGTTATTAAATTTGTGAGCACAGAGTTGCTCATATATTCCTTTATTATCCTTTCACTATCCATGGGATTAGTCTGATGGCCACTCTTTCATTTATAATACAAGCAATTTTGTCTTCTCTATTTTTTTATTTATTTAAGACAACTAATTCTTTGCTTCATTGATTTATTTCTATTAATTTCTTGTTTTAAATATCATTGATTTCTATTCCAATTTTTGTTATTTCTTTTCTTCTACTTACTTTGGATTTAATTTTCCCTTGTTTTTCAAATGTCCTAAAACGGAGGCTTAGATTATAGCTTTTAGATCTTTCTTCTTGTCTAATATATGCATTCAATACTATGCATTTCACTCTATGCCCTGTTTTTATAAGTTGTACTCTCACTTTCATTTAGTTCAAAAGATTTTCAAAATTTTCTTGAGACTTTTTCTTATCTCATGTGTTACTTAGAAGTGTGTTGTTTAATCTCCAAATATTTTGGGATTTTCCAGCTATCTTTCTGTTACTGATATCTAGCTTCATTTCATTGTAGTCTGAGATGTATGATTTCTATTCTTTTAAATATGTTAAGATATTTTCTATAGCCCAAAATGTGGTCTGTCTTGATGAATGTTCCATGTGAGTTTGAGGAAACTGTTTATATGAAGTATTCAGAAGTGTCTATTAGATCCATGTGATTGATGGTACTTTTCAGTTCAACTATATTCTTATTGATTTTCAGCCTATTGGATCTGTCAGTTACTGATAGAGGAATGTTGAAGTCTCCAAATGTAACAGTGGATATTTCTATCTATTTCTTTTTGTAGTTCTATCAGTTTTTCCCTTACATATTTTGATACTCTGTTATTAAGTATCTACACATTCAAAATTGTTATGTCTTCTTGGAGAAGTGACCTTTTTATCAATACTTAATGCCCCTCTTTATCACTGACGATTTTTCTTTCTGTTAAATATGCCCTGTCTAAAATTAATAGAGCAATTCCAGCTATCTTTTGTTTAGTGTTAGCATGGTATTTGTTTCTCTGAAATAGCTACCACATTTGCAACTGTTTTCTATTCATTGCTCTTGTTCTTTTTTTTCTTCTTCTTCTTCTTTCCGCTCTTAGACCAGACAAGAAGGCTAGAGGGGCTGGAGTTTGGTATTTCTTTACCCCAAGGACAGGGGTGGCTGGAATTAGGCATTTCCTTTCTCCCATGTTGCTTAGGCTCTTGTAAAAGCCACATTGGTCAGGCTCTGGTAAAGCAGTTTCCTTTGAGAGCAGGCATTTTAAAGTGAATGCTCTGGGTGATTTTCAAAATGGTTCCTTTTACCTTCTTCATGTGGCATTTTTCTGTGGATGAACAGAGTGGGGTTCCTGGATGTAAAATCCATGAAAGTATAGGAGCACCCCCTAGGGATGGCACTCCAGTTTTAGCTCTCAAACTAGCTCATGCTCAGTCTCTAGCAATTAGTTAATTATCCTTTATGTTTTCCTGCCTGGTGTGGGCTCCAGCTGTGTTTCTTTGCCTACTAAACTGTGATTATCTGAATCAGCCTATCTTCATTTTTCGGGCTGGTGATTTGCTTTATGACCTCAATTCTCTGCTGAACCTGAGAAGAGTTCTTGATATTCAGTCTTTTAGCTTTGCTCTTGTTGTGAGGACAGGAGTGAAGACTTCCAAGCTCTTTACATACCAGACTAGAAACCAGATGTCCATTCCTTCATTTTGTAAAAGCACATTTTATGGTAGTTTCCTAAGGAAAATAGGTATGAGAAATAAATTTTCATACCTTGAATGTCTGAAAAGTACTTTTTTCAGCTCTCAAACTTGATTAATATTTGGAAATTATTTCTTCCATCATTTTGAAAGCTTCGCCTCACTGGTTCTCGGTTCCAACAAATTGCTGTTGAAAAGGATAAACCTACCTCCTGCCTGAAGACCCAATCCTATATGCCTCTTGGGATTACTGTACTACAAATTCCCTCACTTTAATCAAAATTAAATTCCCTTTCCTATGCTTGAAAAGGCTCTAATTACTCCTTTTGGCTAAGTTACTTATCAGTCTTCCAACTGTTTTTTCTGTTTCGATAAAGTTCTTGAAATATATCAATTATCTTCTATTTCATTCTCTTTATCCTTATATGTTAGTTGATTACTTTTGAATTCTTTGTTGGATTTTAGTGAGATTTGTGGCAAGAAGGTAAATAAAAGACTATGGTCAATTTTTTATATTTATCCAGAAATTACACCAAACTCTAATCCTTGTATTCTTGCTTGATTCCTACTTCTCTTTTTTCCTATACTCCAGCTTTGGTGATTTCTGACTTTTGAGTTTCTTTCCTATGTTGACTTACCTCTAGTCTGACACTTTGTATATATCCTGATTTGTTTGTTTATTAACAAAAATTGAGAATGGAGTTCTTTCTGCTTCAGGTTCAATTGAAGTCCAAAGGCTAGTAATGAAAAAAGAGATGGGTAGATACTCTCATAATCTTAAGTGAGTTTCTAGAATAATTATACTGGAATTTTAGTGAGACTGCCTCAAAATCTGGCTTTGTCATATGAAAGAACATATAGGGGCTGATTTTGAAGAGTTTTTAACCAAAGGTTAAGAATTAAATAAGTATGATTACAAAATCATTATATACATGCCTTTATATTATAAAATAGCAAAAGGTTAATATCTGAAATTCCTAAAACTGGCTAGATTTAGCCTAGACCTGCCATTGTGATGGTCATTCTAAACAGGTCTCACACCTTTTATGGTTACTCTAGACTTAGCCTCACCCTTGTGTATGCTCACTATTGTGATGGTAACCACTTCACTCTACTGTTTAAAAACCACGTGGAAAACCTTGTGACTGACCTCTACTCTGTACTTTCCTATCCCAGAAACCTGATCTCTGATAATGATTGTAACTTTGTGACTCACCCTGGTTTGGTGCCCACCTCCATCCTGTTCAGCCCCTTAATGTTTATTAATGAAGGAACCTGCATCTAGCTCCACCCGAATTACTCATTACCACCCCATTATAAAATACTAGAGTTTCTGCAGATGTGGGAGGCAGTTTTGAGCCATTAGGCCACTGTGGTCCTTTGCTTGTGCAACCAAATAAACTCTTTTTCTCTGAAATCCCAGTGTCTCAGGAATTGGCTTTAAAGGTACCTCAGGAGAAAAGAACCTGCTTTTCATTGGTATCAAGTTGGTCCAATGTCATTTAAATGTGGACCTCTTTCTAGTGGGCTTTGGGCAGCAACTCTGTGACCAGAGTCAAAGGAGTCATGTCGTATACTGTCAGATGCAGAGGCTGAGGGGAGCAGGTAAGTGGCTGGCTCATGGAATGGCTTTGCCTTCATTTGGGTAGTTGTAGTTGTTCTCAGCGAGAGGATCTCTAAGAAAACTGACAGCACAGCATGATAGAAACAGTGAGCTTTTGAACACCATCCAACAACACCAACATCAGATTGTGACAGTAGGAGCAAGTAAAAATGTCTCTATACCTTACCTCTCTTTCATCTGGCCAGTTTCCTACATTCCAGCATTTTGTGGAGCTTTGTAAACTGGCTCCTATTCTGGTTCCTTCCCACATGACCCACTTTTAATCCACAAGAATCATAAAGATCTATGGAGCCCTCACTGGAATAGTGGCTTGATCCAAAGGTTGCCACCTCTTTTCACTCTATTGCCATGCAGGTAATCTAGATGGAACTTTTCACCTTCACTGTTTTCAAATATTGAGTCAAAAACCAGTCCCTTGGTCTCTCAAACTCTATGAGACACTTATCAAGCTGTCATAATGATGCCCTAAAACACCTTTTACTCTGCATGAGATATGGGGGAAGAGCTGCCTCCCCATAATTGGGAGAGAAAATGCTTAAGCACTCCAAATTTTTTCTCAAAATAAACCCTTCTTTGGCACCTAACCTCTATTCCTGCCAAGGCAAGCTGGCCTCTGTTAGGAAGCCTTTTTGTATGGCACACGGTTTTTAATGATGCTAAGTCTACCTCTTTAACCTCAACCATTTATATTCTTGAGATGAGTGTTAGGCTGATGAAATATGGGGGTACTTGCAATATGTTAAAATTTCAGCCTTTGAACTTAACTGAAACTAAATCAGAAAATGTCAAATTTTAACATTGTATTACATTTTTAAATTTATCTTTTCTCTACATTATGGCTTAGAAGTAAGTCTATGTAGGTTAAAATAAATTAGAGAGGAAAAAAAACAGTAAAGATAGAAAAACTGAGCTACAAATGAGGCTAATGCATTTTTGCACAAAGACGTATGTAGTCATTATGTGTGAGCAGACATAGCTTCAAGCCTTTTCACAATCAACATCAAAATGCTTATTTTACTTCCTTAATTAATAGTCCATCTCTTTTAACTAGACTGTATGCTCCATAAGGTCAGTTTTTGTTTTGT
>JAQZBX010087733.1:0-12825 GCA_029593785.1 Cabassous unicinctus | reverse complement strand
AAAGCTGACAGCGAGCGCAAACAACGAAGAGGGGTGGGGATGCAGAAATAAATAAATAAATAAATCGTGGGGGGAAAAATTTAGAGCTGGGCTCCTGGGAAGAAGTGTGAGAAGCCAAAAGAAAAATTCCTAAATAGCAGTCTCTTGGTTCTTATTTGGATAATTGAATACTTCAAAGGCAAACGAGAATTTTTTAAAAACTATAAATATCATGAACTCTCACTTGCCAAAAACGGGCAACTTGATTATGAACTCTCCAGGAGGTGCCTCCGCCATGGCCCAGAGGGTGGGGGTGGGGGGTACCAAATGGCCTGGACCAGAGAGCCATGCACCCAGAGCGGGGTGGAGGCCTTGAGAACCGGGAGGCAGACTCCGAGGCAGGCGCCGAGGTCTCTGGCCTCAAATCTGGAAGAAGAGGCCACCTTGGTGGAGGTGCCGGCTGGGGTGGGAGAGGTCTGGAGGAAAGGTGGGAGTTGGGAAGCCCTGGTTCAGACAGGAGGGCTGTCAGGTGCCCCCGGGCCACGCACAGTCTGGTCGCAGGCACAAGCAGAGCAGCCGCAGGGACAGAAGAGGGATGGAGGCAAGCGCCAGGGAGACAGCACGTGCTGGAGGGGCGGGCGGGCCTGGGGGTGCTGGGAGAGTGGCGAGGGGGCACCCCCAAGGAATGACAGCTGAGTCCTGGATCGCACGGGCCACACCCCACCCCATCTAGGCCATGTGCCACGCTGGGCAGAGGACATGCGCTCCCCGCGTCCCCACCCCACGCTGGGGCCCAGGCCTCGAGCTCAGGGCCTCCTCCTGGTCTTTGGAGCCCCCCAGGAGCGAGAAGAGAGCCATCCTCTCCCCTCCAAAGGCAAGCCCCCCCCAGCGTTTCACAGGCACCCGTCTTTCTGGTTGCCGATGGAGGCGGCACTCCGGGCTGCGGCTCCTCCTCCCATGGTGGGGGAAGGGGGGTCTTTTCAGCTCCTGAGCTTGCTTTTTGTTTCTTCTGTTTTGAAAACTTCTAATGGTTTATTTAAGAGAAAGAGGAAGGAAGAATGCACCCTGAATGCCAGGGAAATTCTTTCCTTCCAGATTCTCACAGATGTTTGCCTTAAAAGGTGCCGTGTGCTCAGGGTCTGGATGGGACACCTGCTATCCTCACCGCCAAGGCCCTGACCCTCCCTCTGCACCTGGACTTCCAACCACAGCCCGGCCGTGTTTGCTGTGCGCCTCGCCCTGTTAAATAACCCACTCAGCTGTGTGTCACCTCCGCCGTGAAGTCTTCCCAGGTGCCCCAATGGAATCAGCTCTGTCTCCTCTGTCTTCCCTCAGAACCTGACCGGGCCTTCAGCGGCCGCCCACCAGGCTCAGGACAGTGGGCCACGCGTCCTGCCTTCTGGAGGCCCGTCTCAGCATCCACGCTCTCCTCTGTGCACGCAAACCCACAAGCCTGTGCACTGTCAGCTGCAGTCGTGGGGGCCAATGGGGACCAATGACGGGGAGGAGAGTGTCGCCTAACTGCCCTCGTTTCCAAAACCTCACACTGAACTCAAAAGGGACTGTGGCGCACTAACAGGTCGGCGCTCTGATCCCTGACACCGTCTGCGGGAAAGGGCATCTCAGACAGAGACCAGAGGAGCACCTGGACAGCAGAGCCGCAGAGGCGGACGCAGGCCAGAGCAATCGGCAAGCTCAGAGGAGGCCCCGGCGGGCCTACCCGGCCCCTCCGACCCTCGCCAAGAGTCTGCTCAGTCTGGGTGCTGGGAAAGCAGAGCCGGAAAACCAAGACATCTACTTTCATTTAACAATTACGACCCTTTAAAATCATGGGCACAGGATCAGCAAATTGGAGAAAAAGTGACTTGGCTTCACGGCACAACACGTGGTAGTGACGGCTCCGCAGCGGACTCCAGGAGCCGCACGGCCTGCCCATCCGCCACGGGGGCCAGGGGTGCACCCACCACAGAGCTCCAAAGCCGTCCCTGCTTCCAGCACCACACACAAACTCATACACGCATGCTCATGCACATGCTCACGCATGCCAATGCACACACCCATTAGCACACTCACGCGGTTACATGCTCGCACACACACCCTCTGTCACACCTTGCATGTGTTCCAGGACCACTAAAGCAGGTCAGAAGAGAGGGAGTCAGGGGTCTGCAGTGACTCCCCTGAGCCACCCCCCAAAGGCCCTGGCTGCCTGTGCAGGGCCGGGCAGCGCCAGCAGGGCCGGCAGCCAGGCACAGTGTCCAAAGGCACAGCCGGGGAAGCCCTGCCCCTGCTCCGCCTGCTGTGGGTGTGCAGGAGGCAAAGGTGCTCCCTCAGCCCAGGCAGCCCACCCCAGTGCCAGCCCAGCCCCCGCCACGTGGGGGGCAGGTGTCACCTGAGCACTTTGCTGACGGCTTGAAGAACCACTTTGCAGCTCAGCCCTGGGCTGGGGGGCTGGCTGGGCCGAGTGGGGGCTGCGAGCAGGCTGCAGCGCTCTCTGCGCATGGCGGGTGGAGTGAGGTGGGAGCCGCAGGGGCACCAGCCGTCTCCCTCGGAGGCCACTGGGCCCCCCACCCCTCATGCCCATGGCCTAGCCAATGGGACGTGCCGGGGAAGGGCTCCCGCCTGGAGGGACAGCAGCTGCTCCTTGTAGAGCCGCGGGCAGGGCCAAGTTGCTTAAAAAAGGGCATCTGACTCGCCTGCTCGGAGGGCGCCAGGAGGGCGCAGCAGAGGTCAGGGGAATAGCTGGCCCCGGCCGCTCTGCCGAGGCCTGCCGCCAGGGCAGTACACCGGGGGCCGGGGGCTGCTCCGAGGCCCCGTGGGGGGAGGGGGAAGGCCCCCACTCACAGGCCCCACAGAGAACCCAGACAGCACTGGGAACCTGCAGGGCGCAGGCCTCCGCCCTGGCCTTGGCTGCAGCCCCGCTGGCGGCACCAGGCTGTCAGCGCTGGGAGCTGAGCGAGGGCCCCACAAAGCCGCATGCCCGGCCCCCGGCCCCATTGATGGCGGGGACCCGGGGTGCCAGCCTCGTGAGCAGCCCGAGGGCCTCCCATCCTGTGTGTGTGGCGTCCCGTCCCGTCGGCACTGGGCTAGGCACGGGGGGCGGAGATGCCCCCAGAAGGTGGAAGGATGCGTCAGGAAAGAAGCGAGAGGTGACTCGAGACCCACGGAGACGCACACATGCGCCCCGCTCCAGGTCCCCGGCCCGGCCCACAGGCACAGACGACCAGGGTGAGAGCACCACCTCCCCCAGGCCCACAGGGCGCCCGGAGCCCCTGCTGAGGGCGACAGGAGGGCTCGAGGACATCTCTGTGGACACACACTGCCGCCTCAAGAGACAAACACCAAAGTACCACGTCTTGTCTCCACTGAACGCCCCTCCGCTAACTGCAGCGGCAACCCCCTGGCTGGGGATCACTTTTACTTCTCCCCCAAGGGACCCCGGCTGCTGGACAGGAGGGGCCTGGCCCGAGGCGACCCATGGCCGAGCAAACCCTCGTAGGCTGGGAAGAAAGACCTCGCGCAGGCACCGCCAAGGCCCACGCGCAGGCAGTGCTGACGGGGCGTGGTCTCAGTGCCTTGAGCTAGCAGCAGTGACCACACAGCAGTCACTGGCACCGCGAGACTGGAAAACGGGAAGGCAAAACTGCACAGGCTGCACGTGGCATGCAGGGCACCTAGACCGCCAAGCTCACACTCAGCCTGGACGCCCTGCCCTGGGCCCCTGGGGTTGGCAGCCTCGCGTGGAGACCCTGCAGCCTCTGAGCCCCAGGCTCCCCTCACCACCTGCCAAAGGCCCCCAACCCAGTCATCCACCCAAAATCCCACTCGGCTCTCTGAGTGATGAATTTCAAAGCCACCCGAGCACCAGGAGACGGCTGGTGAAGCTCAGGCAGGAAGTGTGGATGGGGGAGACAGGTCCACGCCACCACATGGATACCACCACGTGGATGCCAGTCACGTGGCCGCAGCCACACGGACACCAGCTACTCAGACGCGTCCCTGGACCCCAGGTCACAGCCCTGCCCCTACAGACAAAGCTGCTTCCTCTCCAGCAGGGGAGAGACAGTGGTGGGACAGCCTCGGTGTGTGTGGAGACAGGCCTGAAGTGAGAGCCCCGGGGGCAGGGGTTCTGAGTGTGCCCCAGGGTCAAGAGCAGCAGGGGCAGGGTGAGGAGGCACTAGCGCACTGAAGGAGGAGCCGGGAAGAGGACAGCACCCGCAGAGCCCATGGAAGGGAGGGCATAGCCGCTGGGAGGCTGCAGCAGCCGGCACATGAGAGTATGTTGCAGGGAGCACAGAACTGGGAGCAGGGAGCACAGAGCAGGGCACACAGAAGTGGGAGCATGGAGCAGACAGCTGGGAGAACAAGGCAGGGAGCACGGAGAGAAGGGAGCATAGAACCAGGAGCATGGAGCATGGATCAGGGAGCATAGGAGCAGGGAGCACTGCAGGAGCAGGGAGCACTGCAGGAGCAGGGAGCACTGCAGGAGCAGGGAGCACTGCAGGAGCAGGGAGCACTGCAGGAGCAGGGAGCCAGGAGCACACGGCAGAGAGCACAGAAAAGGGAGCACAGATCCAGGAGCACAGGGCAGAGAGCATGAAGTAGGGCGCCAGAGGTGACGAGACTGCGGAGAGGGTAAGTCCTCAGACAGCCTTGGGGCTGGGCTGGGAGGGACAGCGTGAGGCCAGCATTCTGAAGGAGGAAAGGAGCCAGCACACAGGGTGCAGGAGAGGTGGAGAGGCTGGAGCGGGCACGCATGGGAAGAACAATCGAGGGCCTGGAGAGGAGGGCAGCGGAGTCGGGGTAGAGCGCTGAGGGCCTGCAGAGCCCACCACTGCGGGAAACCTTGAAGAAGCCCAGCAGGGCCCCGGGGCAGGGGCACAGCTCCCCCAGCCTCACTCTGATGGAGACAGGCAGGCACCCAGGCAACCTAACAGAGCTGGGGCTGAGAGCAGCCTGGGCTGGAGACTTACTCAGGGGGAGATGCTCAGATGGCCCCGACGCTGCCGGCATGCTGGGGCCAACAACCTGCCTGTCGACACACACAAGAGGGAAACAGGCGGCCAGCGGCAACGCCCCCTCCCGAGCGCCAGGCAGCTCACCGAGCCCTTAGCGCAGCTGTACAAAGCCCAAATAGGGCATGCAGCCGCAGGCAGTGCCGGCCTCCCAGGACCAGGCTGCAGTGCCTGTGCATGAGCTCGGTGCTGTCCCATGCTGTCACTCCCAAGGTGACAGATGAGCCACCTGCATGGCAGGGATTCCAGAAACCTCTATGGAATGAGCCATCTCTGCCCAGAGAGCCACGCTTCAGCAGGACCTTCCCCAGGTGGGGCTGCACGTGACTGCAACTCACCGACGCCTCGGCCCACGTGTGACCTCTCGCCAGCCAGGAAAGAGCAGTGTTTTGATAAACAGGAAAAGCCCCGAATTAGCCAGGACGAGAGCCAAGAAAACCCTTACAAAAGGAAAGGAAGGTCCACGACTCACAGCACCGGCCCCCAGACAGGCACGGGGAGCTGCCGAACGCGCTCCTTCCTTGTTCACGCCTTCACTCACGCCGACGTGGTGCCCAAGTGAGGCAGGCTAGTACAGGGAAGAGGGAAGACGAGTGGCAGCTGACACGCAGCAGAGACCGTGGCCGGGACACCCCGCCCGGAAACCCCCTGCTTCTAAGAACAAAGCCAGAAAGACCCCACCTGGACCCTGGCCACGAGGTTCCATTTGGAGCTCCTTCCAGGGCCAGGGGGAAGGCCCGGACACCTCCAAACAACAGGCCTCCCCACTGGCCCCCGAGAGCAGAGAGCGGGGCTCCCCAGCGCTGGAAAGGGGGAGGAAGGAGGGCCCTAGGAAGCCCCGAGCCGGGGCCCCGGGCACGCACCCCGCCCTGCAGCACGCCACGGCACGTCTGGAGCTGCGTCTCTCCCCGTGGGCTGATGAACTGCTCCCCTGCCCGCCCCATGGCGTGTCCTCAAGTTCTCAGGCAACACAGCCGAGGGTTCTGCTAACACATCTGGCGAGCCAGCCCGGAGGCAAAGGGGCAAGTAAGGCTCCCCGGCCCCTACCGAAGACTGGTGAGCCTTCACCTGAAGCCCGTCTGCGCCCTCTTCTGCTTTATTAGCGAGGCCCCGAGACTCTCACCCGGGGCTGTGGTTCCTCTAACTGGAACACAGTCTCAGAGACCAAGACCTGGGCGCTGGGGCTGCTCTGCTAGGGTGCTGCTGCTTCTCAGCAGAGAGCAGGCAGGACAGACACGCGCCGACACCATAAACGCGTCTAGCGCGAGCGCGGCGCCTGCACGGAGCACAGTGCACATCCCCTCTGGCCTCCCTGGCCTGTCTGGCGCCTCCCATTCTAACAGGGAGACAGGGAGGAGCTGGGAGGCCATCCTGGCCCAGCGTCCCTCCTAAAGGTGCCGGGAGCTCATCTCACTTAGAAGCAAACAGGAAAAGGTTTCATGGTTGAATCTAATTACAACACTCCAGAAAGATGCACACACAAAACCAGTAACAACTGCAACTAAATAAATTAGAACGAGAAAATCTCAGAAATAAAGTGATTTCAGAAAGGCATAAAAAGAGAGGGAAAAGAACTAAAGAAAAAAAAATCAGAAATGAAAGGATAAACCATTTTTGAAATGAAGTCTAAGCTAGAGGAAACACAAAAACAAAGATATAGAGAAACAGATGATGGAAAGCAGAAAATTTTTTAATAAAAAAGGAATGAAGAGAGTTCCACTTTGGCCCAAGGTGAATAACTGGACATGGACTTGACCTCCACCATCAACAACTACAGCAACAGGTGAAACATATGGAGCAGCTGCATTGAGACACTGGTCAAGAAGCAGGGCAGGGCTGGGAGCCCCGAGTGAAGGGAAACGCATGGCGTGAGCAGCAGCTGCGTGGCACTGCAGGGCTTCGCGGCTTGCTCAGCTGAAGAGGAGCTCCTGCGCATTGCAGGGCAGGGCACCAGGAGGAGCACGTGCGCGGGGACCGACCTAAACCTGAGGCAGCTGAGCTGAGCGTGCGGCAGGGCAAATTTCCACAAGGCCTGCTGAAGAGCAGCTCCGGGAAGCAGTGAGCTGCAGGGGATTTCTGGAGCGTGTGCAGGGCAGGACACACGGGTGTTCCACACCCACACTGGAGAGGCCCCAGCATTTGACTGAGACCCCACAAAGTGTCAACAGTCCTGAGTCTGAGAAACCCTGGCCCGAAGGCTGCAGACACCAAGGAACACGTGAGGACTCAGGGACCCCTGTTCCCACGGAGCCCTTCCCGAGGAGCCACGCAGTGTAGAAGGTGGTTCTTAGGTGCGTCCCTAGACCTGCACCACCTGGCTGCTTCTCTCAAATGCCAGTCCTCAGACCTGCCCCAGCCTTATCAGTTCAGAAACTCTGGGGGTGAAGCCCAGCAACCTGGGTTAAAACACATTTTCCAGGTGATTCTGCTGCGTGCTAAGACTTGAGAGCTATGGTGCTACTGAATGAGCTTCAGACAACCAAAATGCTAATGGCATCAACAAAAGCACTGTGGCACACAATAAATATACGTAACTCACAGAACCAACACCAGATGATGCGAATAAATGGATATTACTTTAAATCAGAAGATGTGAGTGGAATGGGAGCAGGAGGAAGTTTCTAGCTAATTGTAACATTGCTCATATTAGGAAACCAAGAGACAATAGCTAAAAAAAGATGAGACTGAGGGTTTTGACAAAAGTAACTAGTTGAAATAATGTAAGCATTCTAAATAAGGTGGTGTTTTTTTTTTATTGGAAGGAAAAACAACTTTTTATGTGGGTGTAATGAACAGCATTGAAGTGTGTGTGAACTTGACTGAAAGGGGAAGTTTGGAGTTGTACATGTTAGAAGGAAAGCTAGAGGATAAACAGGGGACTGTATAATAGTGAACTCTGGGGTGGCTGAGGATTGTGGTTAATATAACAAATATAAGAAAGTTCTTTCAGGAGCTATACACAGGTACGTCACTAGTACAGGCTGTTGATAACGGGGTGGAATACGGGGGAAAATGCGCCTAAAGCATACTTCTATATGCTTCTATAAATACTTCTATGGGATCTAAATGTGTTGTCAAAGATATGTTTTCTGGATAGAGACCCACACAGTAGCTAACAAGTTACTAAACTTCCCTCCTGGGTAAGTCCTGCTACTTTCTCAAATAAGATGGAAAAAAACCTCGGCTCTATATAAGCCTTGCCTAATAAAAGAAAACAGGCCAATATGCCAAGCCCTCAATCTTAATCCTTGCACTTAGGAACCTTACTCCTATAATAATGAAACTAAGCCTAATTATAATTAATGCCCAAGAGTTACCTCCTGAAAACGTCCTTGTTACTCAACGTGGCCTCTCTCTAAGCTAAACTCTGCAAATAAACTCACTACCTTCTCCCTGATGTGGGACATGACTCCCAGGTGTGAGCCTCCCTGGCACTGAAGAATTACCAGGTGTTAATCAGCGACGCATCTGAAAAAAGACCTTGACCAAAAGGGGGAAATATTAAATAAAACAGAATTTTTATGGCTAAAAGATTTCAAAATTAGTCTGGAGGTCATTCCGGAAGTTACACTTAGGCAGGTCTCAGGCAGATTACACTAACTGCCACAGTAAACAAAGCCTCAAACAAGAGTGCTCCCAAGGGCTCTAGGGATGTCTAGACACCATAGGCAAGGCACACAGCCTCTGAAATCAATACTCCTACTTATGATTCTTCTACTCCTATGTGGACCTATAATTTTCAATATACCCATTAAACCTCTCTCTCAGAGACTTAAATCTTCAGATTGTTCATATGCCAGTTGAACCCTGAAACCCAGCAGAGCTGCAGCCAACTTCTACCCTCCCGTTCTTCAGGCTTGCCCTGGAAAACTAACAAAATGATGATGATGGACAAGTCTCATCCCCCAAAACAAGGAGCATCTTCAACTACAAGCAAAACAATTCCTTCCATCTGCCTCATAATATCTAAGTCCCCTCTCAGCCTGGAGCAGTCAGAGCAGACACCATTCCAAATCCCTTAAGGTTGAAGAATGAACAAGTCTAAGAGGGGAGTGTAACCAGAGGGATGCGCACCGCCCCCCCATGCCCAAAACCCTTCCGTTCCCAGCTCACCTCAAGCTGAGCTCAAAGAAGCAGAATGGCTGTTGGAGCTGGCCTCGTCATGGCGGCCAACCGCAGGAAGGAGGGGCGGCTGGGGACTGGGTGGTGGCCCAGTCTGGGTGGAAGGGTGGCCCACGCCACAGCTGACTCATTTGGCATCCTGTTCTTAGAGCAGCAAAGCCACGGGCTGGAAAGCGGCTGGGGAACTGAGAAATTCAGGAGGCAGCCAAGCCCAGCAGCCTCCAGAGCCGGCAAGTCAGAGGGGTATGCCAAGACCGGTGGCCTGAAATGTCACAGAGGCCATGCGTGCTGGCTCCCAGCGAGTGGTCGAAGGGTCTGGGCTTGGGAAGGCCAAGTCTGCTGGCCGCAGGGGCAGCCCTCCCCCTCCCTCCTCTGCAGCCCCACTTCTCCCAGCACAACAGGCTGGCTGCCAGCTGCCAAGAACAGGGCGAGCGTGCGCCCTGCCAAGTCACCCGCCCTTCCTCACTGGTAGAAGAGCCTCTGCTGCAAAATTTAGAGCAGGCTCAACCCCAGAGGGAGGTGGCTCAGCACCCCACACAGGGAGAGGAGGAAAGCTCACTGGGAACCGCCTGCCCCGAGGCTCTGCACCCTGGCTGAAAACTCCCCGGCTGTGAGATCCATCCCGTCCCTGTGCCATCTCAGGTGCAGCCTACATTTATCTGCAGGCACACAACAGAGTGCTGGGAATTTTCTTTTCAAAAAGTCTGAAATTCAGGTGAGGAACAGCCTTTCATTAGAAAAATGCCAGAGTGAAATGCAAGCATGACATGCACTTTGGAAAAACGCAGGGAAGTCTCCAGACCCCCAGATAAAGATGTACGAAACTCAGAAGAGGCACGAGCTGAGGTGACCGCCCTGGCGGTCCCCTCCATACAGCCCCCTGACCAGGCAGCCCTGCAGGGGAGACGCCCTTCGCTGGGTCACATTCCCCTTGCCCAGCTGGACAGCCCTGCCCGGGCCAGCCCCCATGCTGCCTTCCAGAGCAGACACCGTGCATCACATACCACAAGAATGCAATTTGTTCCTGGTTTGGGGAAAATTCGTGGCAACTCTGATAGAACAACAGAACCTTAAAGTAGAGCCTGAGGAAACATGAACACAAGAAAAACCCATTGGCCTGGCAGGGGGGCATCTTGCATACAATACACGATTCCAAAACCAGAATTATGCCCGGGTTACAACACTGAGGAAGGACACGACTGTCGGAAATACCCAGAAGAAGCAAATCATTCAGACACAAAGGCAGAGAGTAGCGGTCGGGTGCCTGGGGCGGGGTGTGGGGACTGCAGGGTGGGTGCAGGCGCATCTGTATGGGGCGATGGGGAAGCTTTGGTGATGGATGGAGGCGAGGGTGGCAACTCATGTCTCTGAAGGTGGTTAAATGGGGGATTTTGTGTTGTATGTATGTTACCACCAAATAAATTTAAAAACAAAAAGGGATGTGATACACTCCTGACAGGCCCCAGCCGATGCCAGAGCTGTAGCGAGACCGGCCCAGGTGTGGACATGGGTGGTGACAGGGAGAGGCCACCCAGGGCCGGGGCCGCAGCAGGAGCGGGGGCCTGACCTGCCTGCTCCCACGCTGTGGCACATTCCTCTCTAACTGGAAGGTGCTCTCCCTTTGCCCCTGTCAATGAGAGGGGACCTGCTCAATGAGGGAGTGCCCAGCAAGCCCCGAAGGGGATGGGGAGTGAGGGGGAAGACACAGGCTGCGCCACCATGCCGCGGCTCCTACTTCAGATTCCTTGAGAGGCCCAGCTGGTGGGAGGACGGTAGCAAGCTGGAGAGGCACAAGGGGAAGGGCTGGGAGAACACAGGACCCCGGGTGCCCCCAGCTCTGGAGCACCTCATAAGAGAGCCGAGCCCACTAGACCCACCCACGGTCATCTGCAGCGAGAGAGGGTCCACCGGCTCCAGGTCCTCCAGGGCCCCTGCAGCGCTCTCGTGGCTCCCAGGATCTCAGAGACCCACACACCCACCTCTGCACTTGCTGACCCTCAGCCCGGAGAACATTGGGAGATGTCACTGTCACCCCGTCCTGCAAATCTTTGTCCCCCCGACACACGAGTACTGTCTGTCTTCTCGTCAGGTGGCCCTGAGAGTGCGAATGTGTCTGTTTTGTTTTCTGCTACACCCTCAGGATCCAACGAGCAACTGCATAATTTATGGTTTTCAATCAAATAATACCTAATATACAAAAAGCCTTTGCAAATCAATGAAGAAAAAATGGCAATCTGAATGTTTTAAATATCCACAGGAAAAAAAAATACAGATTGTTAAAAACGTAAGAACATCGACTTCACTAATTTAGGAGAGATACATGTAAAACCAGTCCGCTATCACCTTCTTCCTCTCGAGGTGGCCAAGACGAGGACTGCTGCTTGCCAGGGTTGGTGAGGCACCCCTGCCTAAAGGCTGTCTCACAAATGGTCCAGGATTGAAAACGTGAATTTTCATTCAGTTCAAACCGTGGTCTAGCTTTTGGTCCCTGGACCAGGCAGCAGCATCCTGCTTACCTTCCGAGTAGTTATGACTTTGTTCCTGCCTTCCAGCTGAATCCCCTGTGAACGTGAACTCTGCTCTCGGGTCAAGCGCTCTGCGAATGCCACTAGGTCCTGCCAGTGAGTGGTTTTCAGTTCTGCATCCTTGCTTCACACACTTTTTATTTTGTCAAAGTTACATATGCACATAGTTTTGAAAAGCAACAAAGACTCTTAACAAGAAAACATTTCGCACTGTCTCCACGGTAGTCCCCAGAGGCCACCATGGGCAGCCGTGTCGGGGATGGCAGCCCAGCGTGCAGCTCAGGCAGAGACCCCGCCTTCCCACGTGCTGGCCTCTGCATGCACCCTGAACTCCTTGTGCCTCATCTGTAAACGGGAACAGTGGCCACCCCGACCCCGAGGCCCCGAGGCCGTGCGAGGGCCACGAGAGCATCTCAGGGAAAGGCTCAGAACGCGCCGGCCCTCCTCGGGGCTGCCCCGGGGGCTGCCCGCCCTGCCGTTCCTGTTCCTCCTCAGGCGCTGTCTACAGACTTCCCACGCAGAGAGAGGAAGACTTACTCCCCTCCCTGCCCAGCGCAGGCGCACGCACGCACAGCCCGTCCGCCTGCCCTGCTTTCCACCAGTGCCAAGGCCTCGGCGAAGCTAGACTCTCACCGCCCGGCGCTCACGCCAACCGCCGGCTCCTGCTCTTGTCGCGGCCAGCTGCTTAGCAGACCTGTTCCCTGCTTAAGGATTCTCCAAGCCACATCCTTAGCCACCCTCCATGCCTCTCTGGCACCAAATCTCCTCTGGAGCTTCCTGATAAGGGGTTCATGGGAAGTAATTCTTTTTTTTTTTTTTTTCGAGAACTTGCTCATCAGAATATATCTTTGATCGATTCTCATGACACTTGACTGACGGTTTGGCTGACACGGAAGTCCTTTTCTCACACTATTCTGAAGACCATTTTCTAGTTTCCAGGTTGGAATTTGGGGCTTTAATTCTTAGCACTTAGGTCAAAAACTTGACCTAGTTTTTTGTTTTGTTTTGTCATGTTTTTTTTTTCCTCTGGGAGTTTTAAAAATACTTTGATTCCTGGCGTTCTGAAACTACCCAGCTGTGTTCCCTGTTTTGGGATTTATTTTTTTGTTCACTGTGTTGGGCATTGGGTGAGCCTATTCAATCTGAAAACTCATTTCCTGTGCTTCTGGCAGACTTTTTAATTCACT
>JAQZBX010087732.1:0-12833 GCA_029593785.1 Cabassous unicinctus | reverse complement strand
ACGGGGGCTCTATCCATTGAGCCACACCCGCTTCCCCGAGCCTTTCTTTTTAATACTGTGTGTAACCTTTTGCACATTTTCAGAGAAGCAACCAATAAAAACTATGTTTAACTATGATACCACCTTGAATTGGTTCATTTAAATAATCCATCAAAATGTTGATAATATAAAAATATGCTTGAAAAATAATTTCTCCTTCTCTCTCTGTCTCTCTCTCAAACTTTAACTTTCATGGGGTCTCCATATCCATATGACCCATTATTTGGCTTTCTCTCTTCCTGGATATACATGTGCATGAGCAGCTGACAGAAAAGGTAACTATTTTACACATGTGGTCTCTGCCTACAGTTGATACGTAAAGGAAAAGCTCTAAATCCAAGGGTGGGTTACTGATCCAGAGAGGGGACGTAACGTGTATGCAGGTAAGAAATGCTTATTCCTCCCTCGACCCCTGCAGACTAAAGACTATTTGCAGGTGACACTTTGTATTTTCAGCAACATCACCATTTCCCAGGAAGATTAAAATAAGCAGTGGGTGGGTCTAATGAAGATCTATTCTTGTTATAAACCTGAGGGTAGGGGATGCCTTTTGGAGTTTGAAAGAGCTTCAGAAGTGACTCTGATAGCTGGCCTCTCTGCCCAAACAACCCTCGCAACACTGGTTGCACGTTAGAATCACCTGGGGATCAGAATCACCTATTGGATGTTCGGGTCTCACCCCAGATGGATTAAATCAGAATCTCCATGGCTAGGTTTGGAGCCACTGGTGTCACCTAACCACAAGGCCTCCCTCCATTTGTTTCACACGTTATAATTTTCAAAGCTCTTTCTCCTAATGATCTTATTTGATTTCCAAAACAACCCTGTAAGGTCGAGGAAGGCAGCTAGTGTTATCATCCCCTGCAGCGGATGAAGAAATTGATGCTCAAAGATGTTAAACAACCTGCCCAAGCCGGTATGGCTCATAAGGAGTGGAGCTTGAATTAGAACCAGTTTTTCCAACTCTTTGCTTAGTAAGCTTTGGATTACAGTGTATTATGGGCTAAAAGGGCTAAGGAAATGAGATACTAAAAAAAAAGTATATGGGAAATTTTATTTTGTTTGTATATGTATATGTTGTTAGGATAAAAAGTGAAAGCAAACAAATTAGCAGGTAGTATTCTACAGGATATAAGAAAATCATCTAACATAGCTACGGGCATTTAACATATTGGTCGAGGATGATCATAATACTGCCAGCTTCTGGGCAGAAGACTCTTGAATGCTTTGTCCATTGTGCATGTAAACAAAAGTCATATAATCTCAACTGTTATGCGTTTAGAACTACCTTTTTCTCTTTCCTATAATGTATGGGTTTTTCTGCATAGATTGGAAATCCAGGTCATCACTACAGCTTTGTCTATTTTGACGTGTCTTTAGGAGGAAGAAATCGTTGACTGGTGGAGTAAATTTTATGCTTCCATGGGAGAACATGAAAAATGTGGACAATATATCCAGAAAGGCTATTCCAAACTCAAGGTATGAGAGTCTCTGCTCTGTGGGTAGGGATCAGCATCCATTACAACTGGCCAAGGCAGAGCTAAGTAGAAGACTGAAAGGTCCGATGGGGGGTGCCGATGGGGAGGGGCCAGGAGTACCTCTCGCTGCTGGAAAGCCATGAGTTTTGGCAGTGATTTTGGCTTTGCCATGATTCCCAGGGTTTGAGGACAGCTGCTGAGTTATGGTTATGTGACTGCCGCTTGGGCTTGGGGAAGGGTTGGAAACGGTCTGGCACCACACCAATTAGGCCAATAACGGTTTGTCTCAGGGCCACCTAGAGGTCCCAGTGTTCTCTGTAGAACAGCATGAAGGATCAACACGCTTCATTCTGTCCTCTGAGTGGGGATCTGTTCCACTAGCTGAAAAGTTGATTCTGTTACATGTATACAACACAAAACCCCAACCACGAGCACGGTGTCCAGGAGGGAGGCAAGCTATTGAGCTAAGCAGGACTGGCCGTTTGTGATCTTTCTGTTAATGCTCTGGGTTTCCCAATTCTGCCCATCCGCCTTCTTCTCCTCTCCTCCTCCTCTTTCCCTCTCTTCCTGCTCTTCTTCTTTTTCTAGTTTTGTGTTGTTATTAATTGCATACAATAAAGTGATCAGTTGTGAGTTTTGACAACTGTACACACTCATGTCAATCGCCATCCCAAGCAAGATAAAGAACATTTCTATCACCACAGAAAACTCCCTTGTGCCCCTTTTGGGCTTCTTTAATCCAATACCATAGTTCTGAGATTCCTCATGTTGTTGTGTGTATCAGTGTCTGTCCCCTTTTATTGCTGAGTAGTATGCCATTGTATGCATATACCACAATTGGTTTATCCACCCTCCTAATGACGAAGCTGCTATGAACATTCTTGTACCATGTAGATAAATGGAGCTTCAGGATCATAGGATAGGTGGATATTTAATGAGAAATTAAGGACCTGTTGATGTTTTCAGATATATAATTGTGAACTAGAGGATGTAGAAGACTTTGAGGGCTTGAAAGACTTCTCAGATACTTTCAAGCTGTACCGAGGCAAATCAGATGAGAACGAAGATCCTTCGGTGGTGGGAGAGTTTAAGGTGAGTAAAACGTGTATGTTTGTCTAAGATCTACCTTTATTTTCTTTGTGCTCCTAGCATAAAGCACAACCAAGTCTTTGTAAAATGCCAGTAGCAATTTCATCTGACCATGCCAAATTTTTAGGTTAAGGATCAAGGGGTTTTATTTCTTTAATCAGAAAGGTGTAAAGCTGGTGAGTCTGTAGAGGGTGGTATTTACTGTGCTGGCCCAGAAGACCTTCAACAGCTTCCTCCTGGGGGAGCCTTCCTGTAATTGTCGGCTCTCCTGATGGGCTGAGGAACCCTCTCACAAGTCTGCAGGTGCATCTTCAGCTGGCTCTTCACATTGGCTACGAGGAAGGAGAAAGTAAGGTTTTTACAATGGCAAGCTCTGCATCTTCATGTTTGGTAATTGGGAAAAGCCTTTTAGGAAGCTCTAAACATAGGAGAATAAGGTGGGAAGTAGCGGACACAAGCAACAATATTATTCTTGTTTTAAAACTTGATTCCTGTACTAGTTTCCTGGGTTTCCCACAAATTGGGGGACTTAATACAAGAGAAATGTATTCCCTCTGGAAGCTAGAAGTCTGAAATTAAGGTGTTAGCAGAGCTGGTTCTTTCTGGTGGCTCTGAGAATGTTTCATGACTCTCTCCTAGCTTCCGGGAGGTGCCAGCAGCCCTTGGTGTTCATTGGCTTGCAGCTGCCTCACTGTAACCTCTGCCTCTGTCTTCACGTCTCCTTCCTCTGTGTGTTTCTCTGTGTCTTCACGTGGCCTTCTCATAAGACAGCAGTCATTGGATTTAGGGCCAGCCCTGATCCAGCAGGACCTCATCTAACCAACTATATCTACAAAGCCCTATTTCCAGATAAGGTCAGAGTCACAGGTAACGGGGGTTAGGGCTTCAACATCCTTTTTCGGGAGCACATCATTCAACCTGCAACAATTCCCTAAAGTGTGATATACTAAAATCCAGAATTTCCCAACTGAAACTGGATCTAAGCCACTTCCCTTATTTTACAGATAAGAAAAGCAAGACCCTGAGAGAACAAATGATTTGCCAAAGTTACAGGGCTAATCAGAACCAAAGCAGCTTCCTGGACTCTGCTCTTGGATGTACTCCTGGCACTTCAAACGCCACATGTCCCAATGTAAACTCACTCCTCACACACACACACCTTCACCACCTCTCTTGTTCTGAAGCTCAGTTTTTGGCATCATTGTCCATTCATTCATCTAATTTTCATATATTTTATGTGTTTAACAGATATTTATTGAATGCCCAGGGGTCATTTATCTGCACCTGATGTGCAGATAAATCTGCGATGTGATTAGAGGGGAAATCGGCTTTGCCGCTGCCCTCTGAGAGCTGACAGTCTAGGAGGCAGCCACTAATCAACTACTCTCACCAACATAAAACAACAAACCGATAAATGCTATAAGAAATGTACAAGGTGCTATGAGAGTTATGATTCCTCTGCTGCCCAGAAGGGGCTTCTCTGAGGCAGGGGCTTTTCCTCTGACATCTGAAGGATGCTAGAAGGTGCTGTCAAGAAATAGGGTTGCAGGAGAACCCCATCTCTCAAAGCTATTCTCAATACCTCTAGCTTTCTTCCTGCTCATGCCAACCAGTCTCAAATCCCATAGCTCCCACCTCTCCAAGGTCCAGTCCCTCCTCTCTACCCCAACTGTCCCTTCCCAGGCTCTCCGCAGGACCATTGAACAACTTCCCAATTGATTGTCCTTGTAGCCTTTCTCGTCCCACTCCGAGCAGCCAATCTGATCATGTTTCTTGACTGCTTAAAGACATAGCTTGTGTTTCCACAGGATCAAGTCTCAACTCCTTCCTAAGGCGGAGCCACTTTCACAGGCTACCTGTCTCCCCTGCTGCCTGGCCTTGGTGCTCCACCCTCCTCCTCCAGAGAACCCCTCCCTATCCCCAAACACACCTTGTCCTCGCACAACTCAGAGCCTTGGGATAGGCTCTTCTTCCTTCCCTGGAAGCGCTTCCTTCCCTCTTTGTGGCCTGGCAAATTCCTATTCACTCTCTAAGTGCCAGCTCAAATGTCACATTCTTTGTGAGGTGTCCTCTGATTGCTTCGGGTGGGCGGAGTGACTCACTCCTGCTCTAGGCTCCCACAGGTCTGGGTTCATGCCCCTCTTCAAGCATCTTTCCCATTGTGAGTATCTGCTTACAGGACTTTCTCTCCCTCTAACCACAGTTGGCAAATAAATAGCAGATGTGCTGCTGCTTCCTAATCCTTGGCCTGTAGCAGGCATGGCTAATCTATCCGGATTATCCAATATGTAGGTTCAAAATCCTTCTCATTACAGCCTCCCACAAAGCAATCAAAGATGGCATGAGGGTCAGACCTATTTAACATTCCTCCAGACTGAGTTCCTTGAGTTTGTTTGGGGTCCCCAAGTCATGTTGCTTTACTGAATCCATATAGCTGGAACTAAGACCTACATGTTCTGAATCCAACTTTAGTGCTTTCCCCCAGTATTTAAGCTGATTTAGAGCTAAAATAGGTCTCTCATGCTGGCCTGATGGCTCACACAGTCAACAAACACTTATTGTGTTCCTGGAGATAGGGTGATGAACAAGACATAAATCCTCCCCGCAGGAAACTCATGGTCTAGTGAAGGATAGAGACAATAAATAGACAGTTACAGAGGTCAGTGCTGGGACAGAGGTGAGGGCAAGGTTAGATGGGAGGATGGAGCGGATGCACCCAACTCTGGGACAGTCACTGAAGGGCTCCTAGAAGAAGCTACACCTTTCAGCTGATACCTGAAGGATGAACAGGAGTTTGTCTGGGACGGGGTTTTCAGGGATGATGCAGGAAAAGGGAGCTCACCTTTAGTACTTTATTGGGTTTTTTTTATTTTTAATTCCCCCGCACCTCGTTGTTTGTGCTCGCTGTCTGCTCTCTGTGTCCATTTGCTGTGTGCTCTCTGTGTCTGCTCATTTTCTCTTTAGGAGGCACCAGGAACTGAACCTGGGACCTCCCATGTGGGAGAGAGGTGCTCAATCGCTTGAGCCACCTCAGCTCCCTGCTTTATTGTGTCTCTCATTATCTTTCCTCTTTGTGTCTCCTTGTTCCGTCATCATGTTGCATCATCTTGTTGCGTAAGCTCACTGCACCTGCCTGTTGCACCAGCTCACTGCCTTGCTCATCTTCTCCAGGAGGCAATGGGAACTGAATCCAGGACCTCCCATGTCATAGGCAGGAGCCCAATCACTTGAGCCACATCTGCTTCTCACTTTATTGGGTTTTTAAAAATAATTACTTTTTTCCTACCTTCCAGATATATGCAGAATTTCACTCCTTCTCTCCACCACCTCTGCCACCACATTAGTCTTAAGCCACCTCTATCCATTGCCTGGATTACTGTCTGATTTTCCTGCTTCTACCCTGCCCTTTTTCTCCTGTGATCTATTAAGTAATTATTTTATAATTTTAATTATTTCACTTTCCCTACTGGAAATATGCAAAATGCAATATACACTGTTTCTTTTGCAAAAGGCAGGCCTTCTTCACCCAATCCCACAACCCCTGTGCCTGTTCTGGAGCCTTCTGTGCAGACATCTCTATCGTGCCTCTCCCACAGGGCTCCTTTAGAATCTACCCCCTGACGGATGACCCCAGCGTGCCTGCTCCTCCCAGGCAGTTTCGGGAATTACCTGACAGCATCCCGCAGGAATGCACGGTTAGGATTTACATTGTTAGAGGCTTAGAGCTCCAGCCCCAGGACAACAATGGCCTGGTAAGTCTTTGGGTGTGGAGCCTTTTCCTGCAGCAGGGTAATTACAGTCATCAGCCACAGTCTTTGTGCGGGTCTTTCTTTCGGGGCATCTGTTATCTCACTAGGGAAAGATACTCTATCACAACAATGTATTCAGGAGGATTTATCTACCCCTCGGAAGGGCTGTAGAGCCTCTGGCTCACCCTTCTCACTTCACCGATGTGACCTGGGAGGAGTTTTGCCCAAGTCACCCAGCAGGTCTCCTCCCTCCCACCTCCTCTTCACCCCACTCTGCTTCCCCAAGGGCGTTCGCTCAGACCTTGGCCTGGGCCCCTGGGTGCTGTGGCAGCCACCTCATCAGTGTGGGAGCAGGTGTGGAGGCAGAAACTGACTTGAACTTGCACCCGACCATGACCTCAGGGCTGCTCTCTCTCTCCCCACAGTGTGACCCCTACATAAAAATAACACTGGGCAGAAAAGTAATTGAAGACCGAGACCACTACATCCCCAATACTCTCAACCCAGTTTTTGGCAGGTAATGTACATCTTAAGACAAGTTTCCTTCATTCTTCACTAAATGTGTATTAAGGATGTACTGGGTACCAAGCTCTGTTGTAGGCTCTGAAGCTGACGCCAGCAACCAGACAGATATTCTAGTCAGGGAGCAGTTAATAAAAATGTAAATGCAAAAAAAAGAAGCTCAGGGAGGTGAAAAGTGCTGTGGAGAAAATAAAGCCAAGGCATGAGGTGGGCTCCTCTGAGGAGGTATTTGCTCTGAAACATGAAGAGCCAGCCCTGCAGGGGGTGGGGGGGGGTTGGGCCAGGGGAGGGTATAAAGCCCAGGAGTCAGGATAAGTTTGGTGAGTTCTAGTGGGTTCTAGACAAAAACAAAAGAGAGACTGAACTGAAATGAAATGTTAGTTCTCACTACCCAATTCCAGTTTGGGCTGTGTTTTCTGGGCTGATCCCTCCCATTTTGATCCAATTAATGTATTGACTCTGTTAGCAAAATCAAGGAAGGGGAAGAAAGTGATGGGGTCAAAATATCCTCTTTTGTCTGTCTTTTGTTCACCAGTGATTGTTTTTTTTTTCCCCAAGATGGCTCCCTGAGCTGTCTGCTCATTGTTTTTTGCTCGTTGTCTGCTTGTTGTCTGTTTGCTTTTTCTTTAGGAAGCATCGGGAACCGAACCTGGGACCTCCCCCCCACACCCAGGTGTGGGAGGTGGGTGCTCAACTGCTTGAGCCATATCCGCTCCCTGCTCATTTTTTTTTTTTTCTCCTTGTCTTGCTCGTTGTTTTTGCTTGTTGTCTGCTTGTTGTTTGTTTGTCTTCTTTAGGAGGCACCAGGAACCAAACCTGGGACCTCCCATGTGGGAGGTGGGTGCTCAACTGCATGATTCTTTTTTTCAGCATTTCAACTCAAGGCTTGCTTCTGGACAGTTACATTTATCTTGTTGGAGCCAAATCCAAGTGACCTCTAAATGGAACCAGCATTTTTCAGTTGTAAACTGCTTCCACATTTTAAAATAGCTCACATTTGCTAGGCATTGACTACATACCAGGCACTATATTGAGCCCTTTAAAAATCTCACAACTTTGAGATGCTATTACTATCCCCATTTTATAACTGAGGAAACTCAGGCACAGAGAGGGTAAGTGCCAAAGTGTACCCAGCTAATAAGAGGTAGAGCCAGGCCACCTGACCCCCATATCCATGCAGCTTCCACGCTGCACTCTGCTGCCTCCACAGTCTTATTTTCATCTCTGTATCAAACCTCTTCTCCAGGCAGGGCAGGGATTAGCAGCCCCTTTACAGGCTGTTGAAGAGCTGGTAAGTGGCAGAGACGAGATTTGGGTAGAAACTCCCGACGCCAAGCCCCATGCTTTCCCAACTCCTTTCATAATGCTTCATATTCATGGCAAAACTGACACCTATAGAAAAATGTTTTTTTGTACAAAGCGTTTATGAAAACTGGTATTTTCCCGGAACCTTGTTGAATCGGAGAACACTGTGTTCTTGTTTGCCATGTGGCCTGATTTTTTTTTCTTAATTTCTGGCTTTATTATCTTTCCCATCCTCTTCTGCTCATGTTTGCCGATTCGTGCCTTTACACATTCTTTCTTTCTCTCGAGTGCATGTGCACACACACACGAAACTCTCGCCACTCAATCAAAGCCTCTCAAGTAAACACACACCATTCTCCCTACACATTCTTACACCTGGTAACACACATACACACAAGACCTCACTCTCACTCAGCCCTGGGCAGACACACACACGCATGCCTCCTGCACACACGCACACCCTCTGTGCTGTGCACACCAAGGCCGTGTGCCCAGATCAGGGAGTGGAAGTAATCCCCTGGCACGACAATGTGATAATGCAGTCGTTTTCCTTTTCTTCCGCTGATCCAGCCCTTAGGTCTAGACAGGAAGAGGCACGCAGGGCAGGAAGGAGGGCTCCGTGAGGGAGACAGGGAAGCAGGGAAAGCCAGCATTTAAGGGAGAAAGGCGGCCCTGTCTGAATTACTTGACTTAGAGGAGCCAAGCACAAGCTTAATTAAGTGGCAGAAAAGTCTTGCCTGGAGCCACCCTGGGAGGAAGTGATGCAGTCGGGCTCTGGTCAGCCAATCCCTGTCTGGCGCGGGCGCAGACTTCTTCCCGTCCAGCAGGGCTGGAGCCCAGACGCCTGCTCTCCAAGCCCTCAGACCACTCTGGTCCATGGCCCCAGGCTTATGGGGTGACTATCTTCTCCACAGACCACCTCAGGAATTCTGGAGCAGGAATTCAGGGAGGTGAAATCTATCTTACGTGCTCGGTCCTTGGTCAGAATGTTCCTGTCACATCATGGCATTCTCCAGATCACACTTGAATAGAATATCAGCATCTTCTATGACATGTTATTTGGTGTTCCAAGGAGAAAACTATCCCTTAGTGAAACCTTTCAGACACTTGGGCTGAAAAAATGTGACTAACAAAAACATGAGAAGATGCTAAACATCATTAGTTATTAGAGAAATGCAAATCAAAACCACAATACCACAGTGAGGTATCATTTCACAACTACTAGGATGGCTATAATAATAATTTTTTTAAAAAAACAGAAAATAACAAGTGTTGGCAAGAAATTAGAACCGTTGTGTGTTGCTGGTGGGAATGCAAAATGGTGCAGCCCCTGTGGAAAACAGTTTGACGGTTCCACACAAACTTAAAGAATTACCATATGACCCAGCAATTCCACTCCTAGGTGTATACCCAAATGTCTATCAGTGATGAATGGATAAACAAGTCATGGCATATCCATGCAGTGGAATATTATTCGGTCATAAAAAGGAATGACGTACTGATACATGTTACAATGTGGATGAAACTCCAAAACATTATGCTAAGTGAAAGAAAAGGTCACATATTATATGATTCCATTTCTACGAAATATCGAGAATAGATAAACCCATAGAGACAGAAGACAGATTGGTTGTTGCTAGGGGTTAAGGGAAGGGAAAATGGGGAGAAACTGCTGAGTGGGTACCGGGTTTCCTTTTGGAGTGACAGAAATGTTTTGGAGCTAGGTAGAGGTGGTAGCCGCATGACATTATGAATGTACTAAATGCCACTGAATTGTTCCCTTTAAAGTGGTTAATTTTACATTATGTGGATTTTACCTTAATATATTTTTTTAATGATGAATAATTGCAGGACTTCTCAGGAGCTTTATTTGCCCGGAGGAACTCCAAAGCAGTGGCTCTTAACCTTATTTGACTGAAGAATTCTTTCTCTCAGGGGACACACATTACCTGTCCCTTGGAACCCAGTATTGGCATTGTGGTGTTTGGGGGCATGTGTGGGTGCTGTGCTTCCTGTGGATCAAGAACCAGCTTTTCTTGCCCTGGTGCGGCACTCGAGAGACGTAGCCGAGGTTTATCAAGGAGACAACCTGGAAGGCTTTTACCCGAAACCAATCGACATCAACCTTTCAGCTCAAATGGATTAACATTCCCAGCTCCTTTGGCAGGAACCAGTCCACCTGCCAGAGTGAGGCGAGAAGAGGAGGAGGCAGGGGGAGAGAGGAGGATGGGAGAGGCCTCTCACAGTTTTTTCTTCCGCAAAATATATGAGCACCTACTCTGGACTATTCAAATACAGAACAAAAACCCTGCCCAACTGGAGCTTTTGCTGTAATTCACCACCCTCTTAGAACCTGCACCTACCCCAAAAAGTACTGTTTGATTATTTAGCTTTATCCTAGAAACATTTGCATTTTAATATGAAATGGAAAAGGCTTAAAGAATCAAAGCCAGTCGCAGACCCAGAGGATCTCAGAGGAGGAAAGGAGTCTTCTTGGCCTTGTGCACCACACTGCGGTGGTGAATTAATTCCACTCACGCCCCCTCCTGTGCACTTGGGGGTGATTCACAGAATTTCCGTGGGGTAGTGTCTCTGTTGAGGCAGAGGAGGGAGCACAGTAGGGACACAGGTAAAGGGCTTTAAATCAGGGTACAAGGTGTGCCTTACTTACCTCCTGGCCGTGGAGAGGTGCTCAGGGTGCCCCAGTTGATAGGCATGTGATAAGAATAATAATGTTAAATTAATAACAATAATAATTATTATTATAGCTATTGGTTTCTGAGCAGTGCACTAATGCCAGATACTTTATATCCATTTCTTCACTTGACCCTTATAACAAAACTGTACGGTAGGAATTATCACCATTTTACAGATGAGAAAACTGAGGACAGAAAAGTTAAGTATCTGGTCTAGGGTCCCATAGCCAGTAAGCCACAGAGCTGGGATTCAAGCACAGGTGTCAAGCTCATTCTCCTGAGCACTCCAGCTCATATTTTCTTATTCCTATTACTCATATTTACTCTTTACCAAGTGCCCCATCCTCGTCACAATGTTCCCCACTAGCCATGGCTGCCGCCTGGGGATGCTTCACACGGAGCCCTGGTTTTTGTGAGGTACCTGGACAGATCATGGAGATTCTAACCTTGCATTTGTGTCTTTAGAATGTATGAACTGAGCTGCTACCTACCTCAAGAAAAAGACCTGAAAATCTCTGTCTATGATTACGACACCCTTACCCGTGATGAAAAAGTGGGAGAAACAATTATCGATCTGGAAAACCGATTCCTTTCCCGGTTTGGTTCCCACTGTGGCATACCTGAGCAGTATTGTATGTAAGTTGCTTTGGCCATAAATGTAGAGATTTTATTCCATCTGTCATTAATCCCTGGGAAAGCGTTTACTCCCTGCCTCAGTGCCCTTCTTTGCGGAACCACTGCTCCCTTCAGTCGGATAAGTACTGTTTTTAACAGTAGGATTATCTTGGGGAGAGCCGGGGCCATCGCGTTGCCCAATTCTGGGGGCACATCCACACTGTAGTCTGTGTAACATGGCTGCCCTGAGAGTAGTGCAGGGCCCGGCGAGCATGGCATGGGTAGCAGCTGTGGGAGGACCAGTCCCCTCTCTCCCCCACATTGAGCCCCCTTCTTGGTGTCAGGGACTGAAGACTGGCAATGTCTGATGGTAGACGTTTCCTGCCCTTTGGAAGCAGGCATCCTCCTCCCCACCCTGGGCAGCCCTGAATTGATCGATTTTGTGATGTCCCTCTTCCCATGAGAGCTATAGGGTGTCTTTCTACAGCATCTAATGAGATGCATCTTGCAATTTCTAATTTATGTTTGCCTCTCCTGACTAAAGTGATCTCAGCCAAACTCCTCGTTTTTTCAGAGGAGGAAACTGAGAGCCCCACACACACACACACGCACAAATTGATAGATTGGCTGAGGGCTCTGAAATGGATTTCTAGGCAAAGCCAAAGTTGTAGAGCAGTCCAGTCTCCCTCGTTATATAGAAACACCTATAATATGTATGTGTGTGAATCCAAGGAGAACGGGTGTGCTGTGCAGTAACTCCAGGATGTGCGTTATGATTCACAGTTCTGGAGTAAATACCTGGCGAGATCAGTTGAGACCAACACAGTTGCTTCAAAATGTGGCCAGATTCAAAGGCTTCCCACCACCCATCCTTTCTGAAGATGGAAGTAGAATCACATATGGAGGACGAGAGTACAGTTTGGATGAATTTGGTGAGCACGTTGCTGTGGATTGCAAATTGGTTACAAAGAGAGTAACCCATTAGTATTGTTGGGTTTGTTTGGGGGAGGGGGATGGGCAGACCCAGTACCCTAATTAAACTCTCTGAGACTCTGTAAACATGGCTCCATCCAAGAAGAGCCACCTTATAGTGAAGTTCTGCTTTCTCATCAAGTATCAAAGTGAATATGTTTTCTTCTCTTTGTTATGCTTCACTTGACCTTTTTGGGTCAGAGCCATTCAAGCTTTGACCACAAAGTTCTAGTAATTGACTTATTTCCATGTAATACGTAATTGGTGTGAAAGTGCTCAGATGGTAGTACAAGAATCAGCACTGAACAAAGCTGAACAAGACACAGGGGAGGAAGGTGCTTCCTGATCCTGAACTGTTGACTCTTCAC
>JAQZBX010087731.1:0-12833 GCA_029593785.1 Cabassous unicinctus | reverse complement strand
TTTCTATGCCAATCACTCTGGCCTTATTAAAGATAATATGGCCCAATTAAGAGAGGGGTTAGCTAAGCGTAAAAAAGATTATGATTCTATGTACAACAATAGCTGGACCTCTTGGGGGTTCGATAAGCTTCTTCCTTACCTCCTCCCCTTCTTGGGCCCCCTCATAACCATTTTGCTTCTTCTCTCTCTGGGTCCTTTGATATTCAAAAAGCTTTTAAATATGCTGCGAAAATCTCTCTTTGACAAGCCGGTCACAGTTCGATAACAACAACTGGCCACAAGTGAAAGTGCCTGCCTTCAACTCTCCCATACTAGTCTAGGCACTCTTAGTCGCCTTAGCCCCCACAGGAGCCAAAACCCGCACCCGTTACGTTAACACGTCCCTATCCCACTCCTCTCCTCCTCTCCCCTCCCCCCCCTTTTTTTTGCGTCTTTAGCCTTCCTCTCCACTGGCCGCCGCTAATCCCTATAAATGGCAATCCGCCCAGAACCAAGGGTGCTGAACTGGTTAGTCAATGACGGGCAACTAGACCTTATCTGCAATAAAACTCTGGACAACCTAAGACAGGAGCCTGGCCAATTGTTGCCAAGGGCCCTGGCCCAATTGCTGCTAAGGCCTCCAATGACGGGTAAGATCCAGTAAATTGCACAGCATGGTCTAGACCTAAAACAGGCACAGTTCCCCCTCAGCCAACCAGCCTTCAAAAAATAAAGAAAAAGGGGCAGATGTTGGCTATAATTCAAGAAATGAAACTTAAGTTCAGGGCAAGAAACGAAACTTAACAAACAACCAACGGGCATGCATGGCCACTACCCTCCCCCTTACCCTAACCCTTTCCCCTGCACTCCTCTCTGTTGCCTCCTACCCAGCAACAACCCACGCCAACCTATCTCAACTTCGCCTGATTTTTTACCAATCAGATAACACCACACCACCCCTCAACCCTTTATATTGCACTGCACTTCCCCAATAAAGCAGACCTGAGTCACCAGCCTCGTCTCCGCAGTTTCTTTCCTGCGTCGCCCTCCACCCCGGATTCCCCCCACCAGGGGGACCGACCCTCTGCGGCCGAGCCACCCCCCAATTCACACCCTCAAAACCTACTACAAAATCACAGTGATCAAAACTATATTATTTACACAACATTAGACATATTGGCCAGTGGGATAGAAATGAAATATCAGAAACAGACCACACATCTACATCCAACTGATATTTAAAAAGGGTGTCATGCTTACTCAACTAGGAAAAAATAATCTCCTCAACAATGGTGCAGGAAAACTGGATATCCATATCCAAAAGAATGAAAGAGGATCCTACCTCACATCTTATACTGAAATTAACTCAAGATGGATGAAATTCTTAAATATAAGAGACAAGGCCATAAAACTCCAAGAAGAAAATGTAAGGAAATATCTTCAATATCTTGTGGTTGGTAATGATTTAATAAATTTTATACACACAGCACAATCAATGAAAGAAAAATTAGATAAATGAGACTTACTCAAAATTTGAAAAACTTTTGTGATTAAAAGGACTTTGTAAAGAAAGTGAAAAGGCAGTCTATACAATGGGAGAAAATATTTGGAAACCACATATCCGATAAAGGTCTATTATCCAGCATATACAAAGAAATCCTACAATTCAACAATAAAAAGACAATTCAAATTTAAAATGGGCAAATGTAATATATTGACAGTTTTTAAAAGATGAACTACAAATGGCTGAAAAGCACAAGAAAAGATGTCCAACATCACTAGCTATTACGGAAATGCAAATCGAAACTCTAATGAGACATCATTTCACACCTTCAAGACTGGCTATCAAAAAATAGAAAATGAGACGAGTGTTGGAGAGGATGTGATGTGGAGAAGTAGGAACACTCTTTCTCTGCTTGTGGGAATATAGAATAATGCAACCACTGTGGAGAACAGTTTGGTAGTTCCTCCTGAAGCTAAGAAAGAATTGCTCTATGAGCCAGCATTCCCACTAATAGGTATATACCCAAAAGAACTGAAAGCAGGGACATGAATAGATACATACACCCATTATTCACAGTAGCATTTTCACAATTGCCAAAAGATAGAGGCAACACAAGTGTCCACCAACAGAAGAATGGATAAACTTAAAGTGGTATACACATATGATGGAATTTTATTCAGCTCTAAGAAGAAATGAGATACTGAAACATGCAACAACATGGATGAACCTCAAGGATCTTATGATGAGTGAAATAATCCAAAATGACAAGTATTCTATGATATCACTAATAAGTAAATATTATAAACAAACAGAGGTAGAATCTAGAAGATAGGTTCCCAGGAGATACAATGGGAGTAGATGAGAAGCCAACATTTAATCTGTACAAGTTTATGAGCAGATTGACTGTAATGGTTTAGAAATGAAAAGAGGTGAGTTTGAGCAACTAATGTGAGTGTAAGTAACAGTGATGAGGTAAGTCTGTGAACATAGTTGAAAGAGGAAGTTTTTGGGTGTATTTGTTGCTAGAAGGAAAATCAGAAGCTAAAATGTGTGATTTTATAACACAGTTAACCCTGTGGTGAATGAAGATTGTGGTTAATAATACAAAACTAAGAATATTATCTCAGGACCTATAACAAAGATAGATCATTTGTACCGGTTTTCATAAGAGGGTGGTGGAAATGCTCCTAAAGTAATATATGGTCTATAATTAACAGTAGTAGTTTAACACCGTTGCATCAATTGTAACAAAGTTAGCACACAAATGTAAAGTATTAAAAATGGGGTAGCATTTTGGATAGTTGCATATTTTATTCTTAGAAAAATGTTATTAGGCTGCAGAAATAATCAAGTTTCCTAGTCTATTATTCTCTTTATTTCTGTGACTTTTCTGAAAGTTCATGTGAAAAATTTTACATAAGAACCAAGGCAAGTATATGATCTCAGTTCCAATTCTCAAGTAACATAACCCTGGTCAGAAGGTAAAGATAGGATATTGTCAGGTGTCCTGATTTCTATTAACATATTGAAAGTTATATAGCTAGATACTTCCATGGGACATAAAGTTATCCTGGTTGCCCATAGGTATGGTTTCTGGATAGACAGAGCACTCCACATTAGCTAACAAAATATTGTTTCTCTTAGGGAATTCTTGCTCCTTTCTAAAATAAGATGGCAAAAAGCTCTGGATTATACACACCTTGCCCAGTAAATGAAAACAGACCAACAAGTCGAGCCCTTGAACTTAAAGCTTACATTTACAAACCTTATTCCAGTAATAATGAAATTAAGCCTACATATAATTTATGCCTAAGGGTTGCCTCCTGAAAACCACCTTATTTCTCAAATATGGCCTCTGAGGCAAACTGCAAATAAACCCATAACCTTCTGCCCAACATGGGACATAATTTCCAGGGATGAGCCTCCCTAATACCAAGGGATTATTACCATAACATAATGAGTGATGTATTTTTAGGAAGAACTTAACCAAAAGTGATAAATAATAAATGAAATATGTTTTTTATGTCTAACAGATTTCAAAATGAGTCGGGATGTCATTCAAAATGTCACAACTATCCAGATCTTAGCCAGACATCATAAATTGCCACTGTAATAAATTAGGTAAGATAATGTATATATCTGACTAATTTTAAAGTGGGTGGCTAAATGAATGTATGAAAATTGTTCCAGTCTGAAGAAACATTCATTCCACACAACTGTGACTAATACAATTGTATGTAAATTTCAGTTGTATCTAAAGCAGTTTCTGACCCATTCTTGATTTATATTTCAAGCTTGATTTATATTTCCAAGATAATAATAGTTGAAAAGGATGTCACAAAGCAGGGGAGCAATTAAATTCTTGAAAGGCCTTTATGTTTCCACTAGTTTATCAGCTATTGATCCAATGGATTAAACACATGAGAAAGAACTCTTCTTTAGTAATGCATTTTAAGAGACAAATTAATAACCCATTTTTTGAAAGAAATTTTAATTGTAAGATTTTCTTGTTATTGTAGTAAATTATAAATTTTGAATTATCTTGAGACCTAAGATTTTTATTGATAGTTTTGCTTAATGAAATAATTATCTTTTTCTCTGTATAGTGACAAATTGAAGTAGCTATTTGTTAGAGGGAGAAGATCCATCTATGTTACTTTTGCCTTTGTCCATATGTAAACATGTAAGTGACACATATAAAATAAGAAAGCTTAATTCCTGGTTAATTTCCAAAGTAAGACTAATCCTAGCCATATACCTCTTGCTCTAGATACTCCTTAAATATTTGGCTGTTTATAACTGCTTAAATATATGATTTCAATATTTATAATTCATGTATTTATATGCTTAGTTACACCTAGTTAACTCACACAGCAGTTTGGGAGACTGAACTTTATAAGGCCTTTTTATTTCTAGAGCAAATAAGCTATCAATCTAGAGGGTTAATAAGGGAAGTAACAGAATCTTTTCCTGAGCAATACATTGTTAACAAAAATATCTCCTCTATTTTTTGAATTACTTGGCAAATAACTGAGATTTAATTATGTTTGCTTCGAAAGGAAGGGTTTGTTAAATAAGTTCTCTCCACACATGAAAAAATTCTGAGTTTTATGTGCTGAAACCAGAATTTTGACTTAATAAATTTTTACGTTCAATGGTGAAATTTAAGTAAAAAGTATTTTCATTTCTTAAGGATGCATGTTGTTCATATAGCCTGATCTAGAAACCACCTTGTGTAAGGTGTTAACTTATTTCTTATTATCCTTGTTTAGAAAAATTAAGCCAAATTAGTAAGTGTGGGTGTAAAGGAAAATGAGTACTTAATATAAAAGTTGTTTTTACTCTCTCAAAATATTAAGGTTTCTTGTTAAAATGTGCCATTATTTTTTATATTCACTATTATCTTTCCAAAATATTAAAATATCATGCAAAATATTTTGTAGAACCTAAAACATTGAAGAAGTTGAGAATTAATGCTGCAGATGCTCCTTTGCTTCAATCTTCATTCACTCATTTAACAAACTTTTGTTCATTGAGTAATACTGTCTAAGCATTTTGTGCTTTGTATAATAAATTTCTTTGAAAAGTTTCATTATTTCAACTGTATCACTGAAAAGAGCTTTCTCTCAAGTGGGACACAGACTTGGTAGTCTTTAAAAAAAAGGAAAGGATAGTAATAGTAAGAATGCCATTAAGGAAAGAGTAATAACATTATCCAAAGAACCTCAGTAATTCCTATTTAAATATTTCTAGTGGAAAAATTGCATTATATATTTTTTATCTGAGTTAAGAAATACTGAAGAATTTCTACCAAGTAAAAGAAATGCAAGGTAAGTGATAGTGTAGAGGAACCATAGCAACTGATTTTGCATTTTATTTTCTAAACATAATTTTAATTTGACATTTCTCTCATGAACATTTGATTTAAAAAAAAGAACAAATTAGTTTTTTCCAAGTTTGTAGTATATCATCTGTGTTTGCATATATCATGCACACCTCACTTAACTGCAAACAACCATTTTTTACAGTATTTCACATTTTTCAAAAAATTTAATTTTGTTCACCTTTTATGGAAAACTACCTCTAAAACTCTGTTCTTCTGTTTTTGTGATTTTTTAAACTTTCTTTGTATATGTTAAAACACACACACTCAATTATTAAAAGAAAATCAACCTTTAAGGAACCCTGTTGTGATTTTTTTCTGTGTTGTTTATCCTTTTTGTACCATTGATAATTGAACTTTAAGTTTCTGCCTATGGATTTTTAAATTGCTTTTTATATTCCTTTTATTCTTTATAATCAATTCTTTCTTCTATGTGACATTCTTTATGACACCTATATCTACATTATATTTACTATGTGAGGAAAAATAGGAAAGCATAAAGGCAATTTAAACAAACAAAAAAACAAATATATTAGTTTTTAAGGTGTCAGTAAGACATGTACATAAGTATCAATTTCAGATTTTGAAGTAAATTAATGTTTTTTGTAAATAATCATAAATATTCTGATTTGGGCTATTATGGTCTAATAAAATCTAATTAGAAAATAAAACAAGAATAAACGGGAACATATAAGAATTAGAAACCCCAAATTGTCAAATATTTAAGCTTTAAGGGGAAAGTGAGTTGCATATATATGCAAATATATCTATTTTTGTGGTCACACGCAGACATTACCAACTAGGCATTATTTATATTACATATGCTAAATTTAATTTGTTTAAAATTTGTATTTAATTTATATTTCGGTATGCTTTTTGAAAATAAAATACGTTAATGTTCATATAGAAAGGAAAGATCAACAATGTTTCTTGGTAAGGAACTGAGCATGAATATTCCTAGAAACATAATAGCTGAATTGTATGTTTTTATCAATAATTCTAATAACTGAAATTTGTATTTAAAGTGGGGCCAACACAATTCATCATCAACCATTCCCAAACTATTTTCCAAGTGTTCCTCATCACTAGGCTCCTAAGTTTTTATCTTAACCTCTTTTGGTTTCATTTGCTCCAGAAGGAGTCTTGTGGAAAGAAAAGATGGACATCGACAATCTCACTACCGTGAATGAATTCATCCTCATAGGGCTCTCTAATCTCCCCGAGGTGCGTTATCCTCTCTTTGTGGTTTTTGCTTTCATCTATCTGGTCACCTTGATGGGAAACAGTAACATTCTCCTCGCCATTGGGATTGAGAAAAACTGTACACACCTATCTATTACTTCTTGGCAAATCTGTCCCTCTTAGATATATTCTGCCCATCAGCTATGGTTCCCAAGATGCTTGAGAACCGCCTGACTATGAAGCAAAACATTTCTTTTGTTGGGTGTGCTTTGCAGCTTTATTTTCTGGTGGCCCTGGCAGGGACCGAGGTCTTCCTACTTTCCCTCATGGCTTATATGACCGGTAAGTGGCCATATGTTTCCCCCTTCGTTACACCCTCATCATGACCAAGGTACGCTGTGTCCACCTGACAGGTGGAACATGGGCAGCAGGATTTCTTAATTCCCTTCTGCATACAATATTGACATTCCGCCTGTCTTTCTGTAATAAGAGTTATCAGAAAAGCACTGATCCCTAATATACCTGCGAACAGGAGAGCGCCACCAATGGCGGGACACCCCGCCATTGGTGGCGCTCTCCTGTTCTTCCATGTACTTTGCAGAGATGGTTGTTTTAGTGGTCGCAGGTATATTAGGGATCAGTGCTTTTCTGATAACTCTTATTTCTTATATCTACATTATATCCACCATCCTGAAGATCCCGTCATCTGAAGGGAAGCGCAAAGCCTTCTCCACATGCGCTTCCTAACTCCTGGTGGTCTGTTTGTTTTATGGCACAACAATATTTACATAAATCCGCCCTTCCGCTAGTCATCACTACCCCGACAGAGACAGACTCATCTCAACGCTGTATGGGGTTATCACTCCAATGTTAAACCCCATCATCTACAGCTTAAGAAATACAGAAGTTAAAAGGGTACTTAGAAATTTTTTATGTCATAAAACATGTTTACAGCTCACATAATATTGACAAAATTAATTAGCACATTTCTTAGATTGTATTCATAGGAAGAATTAGAATAATCCATAAAAAGATAATTCTCTCTAGATAGATGATGTAGACATACCTAAGTGAACTCGGGAATTTACACACTATTGTACACACACACACTACATGTACCTACAGTTATGCATGTCTCTATCTTTTGGGATCATAAAAAATTTATCATCAAAATATAGACATTTTTAAGAGTAAAAGAGTGACTAGATATTTCACTGCGTTAAATGGTATATACTGGACATGTCTTATGTAAATTGGAACCTGTGATCACATCATCTATGTCCATATCCACAGACAGAGCTAAACCTGTATCTATACCTATATCCATCTTTATCTATAGCTGTCATCTCTAACATCTGTATTATCTATACCATTTATACCTATATATGCTTATTTTATTTTTATAACAAACTATCTGTAGCTATTCCTCTTATTTCTTTACCTTGTCTGCTTGCTTATCCTCATAAGTGTCTTTACTATATCATTGCACCCTTCTTCTTCTCCATATTTAGTTTCCAGTTACTCTTTATTTTCCACTTTTCTCTTTTTTCCTGCAACCACATCCATTCTTGTTTCCACCTGTCCATCTAAGTTCAGCACATACTTTTCTGTATCTTTGATATCATTTGATGTATTACCATCATCCTAATCTCAATACATACAAAACTGAAAGTACCAACTTCTACCAGGTACACACTTAACACAATTTCAAGTTGGATAATAGTAAGTTTATAATTTTTATCAATTTTTCCTAGTGACTCAGATTAAAATGGCCAAAATTAAGTTCTGCTCTTTCTTGAAGCTCAGCACTGGCACTCTGTGTGAATAAAGAGCTGTCATTTCTGACCATGGGTTACTCACAATCTCACTTTATTTTCTCATCCTCCCACCTCTAGAAATTCATGTTTCCCTCTGAACCACTGTGTAAGTAATACAAGTCAGCAACAATATATACTTTTCTCCTTAATATTCTCCAACTCTGTGCATTCCCAGTGCTTCCTAAAATAGCCCTCAGTCTGGTGATCACATTTCTTTATGTTCTATTATAACAGGCAATATCCACCTATTTGCTGCATTTCCTGACTATTCACCCTCTAGCATTCAGTATCTTCTCTCTTCCTCTTAAACACATTCTGCCTATTCTTTACAAACTAAGCGCAACTATCATATCACTAGTAAAACAATCTTATATTATTCAAAGTTATAAGGTTCTTTCCTTTTCTGGACTGTCTTGCTCTATTAGCTATTTTCAAAAAGTAATTAAAATATAACATTACCACATGTAGCTTTGCTTTAAAAGCTAGAGATTATAAGCACTTTCAGATAACATGCTTTGGGATCAAATATATTTTTCACATCTCAGCAATGTCTCAATATATATCTTCCACAACTTTACAGATATATTCATAGTAGTTTTTGATCAAATATCTGCTACTTAGATTTAAACAGAGTAATAAAATCCATACAATACTGAACAATGAATGAAGTAATAATTGCACATAAGGAAATGAAGTAATAATTGCACATATTTGATATTTGCTCTCTATTCTCAATAGCATTCTTTATATGTGATAAGAAAGAAACAAGTGTAATCTGAATTGTATAAAAATATCATTGAATTGTTAAATGAAATATATAAAATTAAGTAGATCTTTAAATCTCTAACAATTGTTCATTTTATGTACCTGAAAATCAAATATTAATTTAATATTTCTTCACTAAGTTGACTAATTGCCTTCACCAAACAGGTTGGATATTGGTATTATATCTGTATTAGAGGAACCACTGTGAAACTCAAATTCTGCTTTGCTGTAATTAGAATAGAGATTATGTACTGCAGAGGAAGGATAGAGGGTTTGAGGGGTGACTGCTTAGAGATAGATGCTTGTTTGCTTTTTGATTAATGAAACTACTCTAAAATTGATTGTGGTGATGAATGTACTACTCTGTGATAAAACCAAAACTACACTTTAGATGGATAGCATGTTATGTGAATATATCTCAATAAAATTGCTTTTAAAACAAACAAAGAAAGAAACTCTGTCTTGCTAGAAATAGTGTGTTTCTCACTAAATCTTACACAAATTATACTTTTTATGGACAAGACTGGAAGAGATAGAAAATGTTAAAAAATAAATTTTAGAAATTCTCAAGCATATTAAACTACAATCTTTTTGGAGAGTACCTTTTTGTAGAATGACAAATTTGATGAAATCATCATAATTCTAATTTATTCTTATTAAATAAGGAAAATATTCTTGAAATATAGCTAAAAGGGTCGATTTCTTTTTAGCTCCACACTGAGATATTTTGGGAAATTGTGCTGAACTCATGATATATTGAAGCTGAATGAGATTGGTGGATGGCATGCTTTCGCTGGTTTTGTTTAGATGGGACTATCAAAATCTAGATATGGTAAGAAATTGATGATGGCATTATTTTTCTTAAAGATACCATAGTTGCTGTCTTAGAAAAAATAATGAAGAATATATTCCTCTACCTCTCTCTTCCCTAAAATTTACCGTTGTCTTAAGATCCTGGCCAAATTACTTGACAGTTATGTTTTGAATATCTTCTCATGGGATATTGTTGCAAAATTAGCAGAAATGTGAATGGATAGTCCAACTTCAAATAGGTCCTCCTTTAAAATTTAAGGCACAGTTGGTTCATCCATTCATCATGGTGTATACACATGATGGAATATTATGCAGTGACAAGAAGAAATTAAGTTGTGAAACATATGACAACATAGTTGAAACTGGAGGATATTACATTGAGTGATGCAAACAGACACAAAAGAACAAATACCATATGATTGTGCTATTATGAACTAAACATAATGTGTATACTCATGGAGTTAATAATTAGAATATAGGTCACCAGAAAATAGAAGGAGGGTAGAGAATGAAAAGCTGAGGGTTAATATGTGCAAAACGGGTGAGAAGGTTGTTTTTAAATCTTTGGAAATGAATAGAAATGGTGAAAGCATATCGTGGTGTTTGTATGGTTGAAATGGAAAAGGTCATGTATCTTACTAGAAAGGAAATATCATGTATATTACTAGAAAGAAAACTAAAAACTGTAACGGGACTGTATAAGACTGTAAAACATCAGGTAAAACACAAATATGGGTGATATTGGATATATAAGACTGTTCTTACAAAGCATCAATACAAATATTCTAGAGAGAAAGAAAAAGAATAGTAGCAATATATGGCAGGGGAAGCATAGGTAATGAGTTTTGTTTTTTTTATTATTATTTTTGGAATAATGAAAGTGCTCTAAGAATGATTGAAGTGATGAATGCACGACTATGTGATCACACTTAATACCAATTATTGTATACTTTGGATGGATTTATGCTTCATTAATATATATAAAAATTGATTTAATAAAAAAAATTCAAGGCACGGCAGAGGTGTGGCTAAATTTGTTAGGTTTTGATAACCGGTACTGGTGTAAATAATTTGGTAACTTATATATTATGTTGAAACCAGACTGACAGCCATCATAGAGACAATACTGATGACTGGAAGAAGGGTAGAATTTCCTTTTGACGGGGGGAAATAAAATGACTTTCTTTTTATTAGTTGAAAGAAGAAAAATTGCTGTCAGGAAGATAGGGAGGAATCAATGACAAAAATGATATAATTAACTGTAATTTAAAAGAGGCCATAAAGTCAGTGGCTTCTGTGGCTTTTTGGCTGCCCTCTGCCACATCAATTACAAGGTAGTTGTGATCAGTAGGCAAGGTATGCTATAGTCAAGGACAGATAATTAGTTCTGATATAGTACTTCTTCTAATTCTTTCATATCTATGTGTCCCAGGGAATTTTTTAGATTAGTGATGCAACAGAGCTTGATGAAGCTGTTATGATGCCATAGTTTCCGCTTCACTAACTTCCAAACAGTTGTAAATTCTCTGGTCATCTTGTTGTTTGTTGTAGCTTCCTAGTGATGCTATTCAAAATGATAACAAACTCAGTGGCTTAAAACAACATAAATTTGTGGTTTCACAGTTTTATAGGCTAAAACTCTAAAAACAAACTCCAGAATAACCATGCTCTCCTGATGGCAAAAGAAAATTTTCATTCCTTTTCTCTTCCTAGATTCTGGATGTTACTAGCTACTTGACTTTTCTTGGCTTATGGCAGCATAATTCCAGTCTCTGATTCCTCTCTATATAGCCTTCTCCCCTGTTTCTTTGTGTGACCAAATTTCCTTTTTATAGGGACACCAGTCTTATTGGATTAGGATCCAGCCTGATCTGGTTTGGATACATCATAACTGATTAATTTTATGCGCTTTTATTTCATTTATTTTATTTTATTATTTTATTTTGTTAAAGCTTTAGATTATGTAAATATTACATAGAAAATGCAGGGGATTCCCATATAACCCATCCCCTCCCCTCCCACACTTTTCCCCATTACAGCATATTTCATTAATGTGGTAACTTTGTTCCAATTGATGTACACATATTGAAGCATTGTAAAAACCATAATCTATAGATTATATTATGTTTTACATTTTGCACCACACCATTTTATAGGATTTGACAAAATGTATACTTACCTGTATCATGTATTTTTAACCTTTTTTGTTCTACCCACCCCTTTGCCATTCAGGTGAAAACCACTGACTCCTTCTCAGAATGTAGTGGGATATAGTTTTATGACACTCAACTAGCATCGGGTCTAAAAACTACCATAATTTTGAAGCATGGATGGATCTAAGTGATTTTTAGAGATATGCAAAAAATGTAATATGATATGAAATGAATACTATTGTAATTTGTTACATGTGTTGGTAAGTGAAGTAAATGCTATATATCAGTTAGAAGTCAGAGAAAATAAAGATAATAATTTGATTTTTTTTTTCAATTCAAGCTCACTTACCCTTTGAAATCTTTCCATGGGCCCCTGGTTAAGAACTCCTGGTCTGTATCCATCCTTGCAATATCATGTAGGACAATTCTAATGTCCCAAACGTGACCCATGTTACATATATTCTTCCATCTCTCTCTCCCCTTAGAAACTCTGGTGATCATTGCCTTTATATTAATGTTAAAAAGTTCTTCCATTACTAGAATAATAATAAGCTTACTTTAATCCATACTTGTATTTCCCCCTTATGTTTGTTCAATCTTCAATCTTGAGGGTTTGGGGATGGTGATGCCAAATCTGCTTCCAATTGAAAGAAGGTTTAGATCCATTTGGGTGAATGAAAGGAATTGTATTGCTTGCAGTTTTAGAGATACTCTCTGTTTTTTTTTTTTTTTTTTTT